>MJUU01070924.1:26936-65000 GCA_002080025.1 Modiolus philippinarum
TCCTTCTTTTTTTTTGTATATTACAGTAATAGGGCATCTTCGCTAGCCAAGGGTTGTGATCAGCTTCTTTCCTCTTCACCCTTGGCAGATTGAGCCACAACTTGTGAAACATCAGTTTGAAATTATCTCCCTTTGAAGTTAGAGTTTCAGTATGATTTATTGTAATAATAAATGATTATTTATTGCATCTAATAATACAACAATTCACAATATATTTGACTCCAAGGAAATAACCCTTCAAAAGTAAAGAAAGATAATTAAATCATGGAAATTTTGCAAAATAGAAAAATCACTAAAGGCCATATTTTAAGTTTTATTGTTTTGATATATATACAAAATCTGAATGTATGTTAATTAATTGGCTGCAGTGAAGTTTAATTGCAACCAATCAAAGACGTGGATTTGAGACTACAGAAATCCAGCTTGATCTGCCAAGGGTGGAGATGAGAGGAGCGGATCATAACCCTTGGCTAGCGAAGATGGTAATAGGGTTGAACTTAATATAATCTCAAATACAACTTGCATTTGAAGAATTTTTGGTAATAAGGTAAATGAATACTTGTTTGAATGGGTAAACCTATACATGATATTCTGTTAGATTGAAAAAAACAAACAAACTTTCTAAGTTGAACATGAGAGACGGTGACGCAGGTCCAGACATGTAATTGGTCTTGTTTCAAGTTTGTACCAGTTATAAGGGTTGTTACCACATTTTTTTCAGTTTCATCAGCATTTTTGTATGTTTCACCGATTTCATCACATAGAGTGTTTGCTAAGATTAATTTCTCTTTGATTCTCTTCGGTACTTTTGTTGGGGAAATACCCTCGTCTTCCATTTCTCTGTATGCCCGCTTTCGTGGTGTTAGATCACTGACTGTGCTTGAGTCACAATCTTCTTGTGAATCACTTGTAGCTTTGTTTGTCTCGTCGGATTCTTGAGAAACCTCAAATTCTTTGGTCAACCTTTCATAGCGTTTCGAAACTCTCTTATATTTTCTATTGAGATTTTGGTTTTCTTTTTCTAGCTTTTCAATTTTTCGTCTACCTTTTGATGTTGCTCTACTTATTCTGTTTCTAGTTTTTTTTCTTTGGATCCCTTAACGCAGACCTGCAATCAGCGCATTTGCGCTGGTGTTGATTCGGGCGTCTGAAGATGAGGATATACTAGCCGACTGGATTTCATCTGATGTTCCCTGATTTATCTGAGCAGTTTGATTATCGATTTTACTCTTTATATTCTTTCTGTGTTTTTGTACATTTTTGCGGTTTTTTCACGTCTTTCTTGTGCTTTTTTCTTTGTTAGTTCAGCCACTGGAATATAATATGACTTTACTCTGTCTGTTTCCCGCTGAAGATAGCTATCCCCGTCCTTGAGCTTTTTTCTCTCTCGATACGCTTTTTGACGTTCAGCTGGTGTCTTTCCCATATCTAAAAGAGAAAATGATGAGAGTGCGTAAATATGACATCCCGACTCTTTTTTAAAACTTTTATTAACAACAAAATACCGAAGTTGCTATAATGTTTTGTACCACGTAGCCAGTTTGATAACTTTTGTCTCTTCAGTGCAGATTAGATCAAAAACATTTCGAAGACCATAAAAGACTTTAGCTTTGAGCATCTTAGCTATACCAAGTTTAAGGAGATGTAATTCTGTTCTCAGGTGAGTGATTATTCCGATACTCCAAACTTTAGAATAGATAATCCAAGTTTCGAGGGGGTATAACTAAAGAACCGCTCGGAACTTTGGCCTTTGACTTTTCGTTCATGATTTTATCAGTAGGACATTTTGCTGGACGGACAGAATGTAATACCAGTCCACTTCACATCGCTTGTATAGAAGACCCAATAGTATTCTTATTTTACAATTTAAAAGAAAAAATATTGGGAAAATTTTGATTGTAATTTACGTTACGGTGGGTGTAATTTACGTTATGAATCATTTCATGCAATTACGTCTATTCAATACAAAATAAATGGACAATTATTGATTGATTTTACAGTATTTGTATGCCCGTTTATAATTATAAGACAAGTTAATTCCATTTTGATAATTTCACTTATAAATTTTTAATAAATATTTTCAAGTGAAATTTACGTTACGTTTTTGTCTAGCAAATTTCATGCATCATTTATGACTTGTGTCTCTAATTATACTTGTCATTTCAAAACTGAGAATATATATCATATAAAAATTAATGAAACAGAAACTTCATATAACTCAATTCAAGAAAAAAACAATATAAAAGGAAACGACTCAAACATGTGTACATTCATTTTGTACATACGTGATGAAATAGACAGGGACTTGCTTATCTTCATAAAAGTCGTAATATTTGAAAACAAGAGGCTCGACTTTCTTTGATTTTTGATAAGTTATATTTTTTTACATATATCATTAAATTTGAACAAATACATACCTTCAGCAGTATCGATCCTGTTTCAGTGTTTGTCTTGGACGACCTTTAAAACGTCAACAACGTCATTGAACAGAGGAAACTAATGACGTCAAATAATTCTGAGCTCAAATACGGTTTGGGGGAAACTTTTCCGCAAATCCAGTTCATAAATCTATATGGAACCTGATGTATTAAAGACTATCGTAACGTAACTTACCAAACGTAAATTACATTTCCTGCTTGTGTAATGATTTTATTGTCTTTTCTGTGAATTGATTAACAGTTTTTTAATGAACTTGCGTGAAGACGGGTCTAACTTAATAAATAATATATAAAATTGTGTTTATCAAAGCCAGTTTCTTCATAATTCCCATAACGTAAATTACGCTCTCGGATTCGAGTTTTGGTTTAGTTGGTGTTTAATTTTTTTCGGTTTGTAAATAGTAACAAGTATTGATTTTGATAACATAAAAATCGATATTTTGTATTATCTAAGTCATTGATTTCTTGATTTTGGCCGATTTTATACAATCTTATAAAGTGGTACTTCAACCATAACGTAAATTTTCAGAATTTTAGCGACAATGGTCAAGCTTCCGTAAAATCGCTCTGGATTATTACTTTCACACAAAATTTTGAGGACTTAAAATTGACAACAAAACAGCCATAAAACGGCATGTTTTGAGGCAAAATGTTGAAAATCATTTTATTCATTACAGCTGGAAGTCAAGTACTCCAGAAAGCGACAATGGTATTATATACCTTTCTTGGTCAATTTACACCTGAAAAAACGTTTTTAATACACTGTGTATGGTTGTATACTGTAAAAAAGCGGCTGAATATGAATCTTTCGACTAGTATGTAGAAAATTAGGTTCTGGAATATATTTTTGAAAATTTTAAACAGCGACATGAACAATGTTTAATTGTCTCCATTAACAGAGAATAGGTGTAAACAACAAAATGACAAAAGACAAACGCAGACAACGATAGGAACTCGGGACAACCGGACTTGGTACCGGCACTAGCAAGAGCTTGGGCTACGGTAAAATCCGGTTTATGGGTACCTAAACCTCCCCTTTCTCTACCCGTTTCACTTTAATATAATAAACACACAAATAAAACTAAATACAAGTAGACTACTAACACCAAGACCACAATCTTTAGAAGGAATGAATAAGGGAAAACGTAATTTAGAAAGATAGGTCAAGGAGTGCCTGCCACTAAACTGCCGGCTAGCTCAATGAGCCTAGTCTGCTGGTAAGACATGGTCGCACTACGGAAGAAAAAACAAATTCAAAACTTCACGAAGGGTTTGGTAAAGAACTATCATAGATTTCAGTAGCCATCAGCAGTATCTGTGAGATGTCAGTATACCTTAAATTAAACAGTCATTGGCAAAAATAATATATATACCAATAAGTAGCGTCATAAACAAATGACGGTACTCTCTTTAACGTCATAGATAGATTTTACATCAGTTTTTGCAAAGTCACATACCAACTAAGATGGCGTTTCCTTCATTTGTACTAGGAATAATTCTCCTATTTGGAACCTTGTGACTGTCCTACTATAATAAAAAAATACAGTAGCCATATATTTATTTTATTTTTTTTCCACGGGCATGAACTATATGGTGATATTTTACTCCTCACTGGTCGATCGAGTAAAAGTATATAAGACAGCCTATATGGGTGGTTGAAGCTGTCATACATGGAAAAAAGTCCAACTATGCGATTTTTTAACGTCACAGTTGTTACCAAAATTAACTCCCTGAATAATTTGCCGTCAAAGTAGTAGTCATTTGACTCGGAAAAAGACGGAAAGACGACATTTATCACTCTTGGAAGATAACTAAATACCGAAGTCACTGTGAATTTACTTTCTGCATATGCGCATTTCGACAACTTATGTCTCATCAGTGCAGATAAAATCTAAACGTTTGGAAGACCATAAACTCAAAGATGTTTAAAAACTGACAGAGAACAAATAACCAAAGTGATCTAAATTTAAAGCCAAAATCAGCTAAGGACAGAGCTTTGCATGAGGGAGATACTCCTTAGTTTTCACTAAAATTTACAAAATTTTAGATATTGGAAGTTTTCAAAAATAATCGGCTTTCGGGTCAGCACCAAAGTACTGACTACTGGGCTTGAAGATATCACTAATAGTAAATATGGTTTCGTGAAAGAACTTTTTTCTTTAGCACGGATACACTCGGGTAAAAAATTAAGGTTTTCTCTTCGCCCAGTCAAAGACTACCTAATCGTGCCTGCAAATGTGTTGGACCTTTTCCTTTTTTCGTATGAAGCAAAGTTTTTACAAGGGCTGATACAACAGAAACAAAAACAGCTAGCCCAGACTTTTAATTTCAGCTTCAGATATATAGACGATGTACTTTCTCTTAATAACCCAAAATTTAAAGAATATTTACATCGTATCTACCCCAGTGAACTTGAAATTAAAGAGACAACCGATACACCCGATTCTGCTTCATACCTTGACCTTTTGTTGTACATTGACGAACATGGACGTCTGAAATCTAGATTATGTGACAAACGTGATGATTTTGACTTTCCAATTGTGAACTTTCCCTTTCTCTGCAGCAATATACCTGCATCCCCAGCATATGGAGTATATATTTCACAATTAATTCGTTACTGTAGAGCATGCAGTACATACAGTGACTTTGTCGAAAGAGCAAAAGCACTGTCACAAAAACTGCTGAGTCAGGGATATGTTCAGCCTTTGTTACTTTCGTCCCTTCAGAAATTCTATGGCCGTCACCACGACATCATAGATAGATATGAAATGTCAGTGTCACAAGTAAAAACTGACATTTTCGGCTGGATTTGCGTCTTCCCTGATTTGACATTGCCGGTTTCGACTTTACCCTGAATTGACCCACTGACAGTTTGACGGGTGCTGTGCACAGAGCAGGACATGCTTACCCTTCCGGGATGCTTACCCTTCCGGGGCACCTGATGTCACTCTTGTTTATTGAGAGTTCACACTGTTAGTGCTTTAGTTTTTTGTGTTGTATATGTAACGTTCGAGTGTTTTGTAGGCATGTGGTGTCTTTGGTCTTCCGTCTTTTGGTGTTCTTGCTTTTGCCTTGTCTCTGGACTTTGATTTGTGTAATCTTGTGCTTTGTTCCTTCAGTATTCTACTGCCGTTGTTTTTGGATATACCTTGTCATGTATACCTAGCCGTATCGACACAAAGAGGCTGTTGCTCATTTTTAACATTGGACATATTTATTTGGCAATAATGACGGATTTCTGTCGGCACTAAATGATTCAAAACACTCCCGACAAGGCCCAAAACAACATCACATTTATATGCAGAGGACACTACATTGACTGGTTATTGAGGGAGATAAGCATTGCCAATTCAATTGGCAACCCCACATACAAACTATCCACCATACCAAAGGATGACATTATCAAACAATCACAAATCAGTTTTTGTCGTCCTTTGGTATCAGTTTGATTGGAGAAGACAACAACCTGCCTTGTATCTACTGGGTACCTTAATTACATAAATGCCCTTACAAACAGAGATACATTGCAGGGTCTGCCTAATGCACAACAAAACTCCTTTCTAAGCTCCTAACTTCATTACTTACTGCAGTCAAAGATGGCCTAAAGATATATAGTGATAATAATATACTCAAGAGGTGGAGTGAATCAGACGTGGATTTTCAAAACTCAAAAGACTTACTAGAACATCTATATTCAACTGAACTCAACCACTGCAACAGTGCGAAAATATTTGATTTTTCTGCTCCCTATACTACTCTTTCACATGATAAGCTAAAGTCAGTACTCCGTGATTAATGCATCAGTCTTTCTGTGCTAAAAAGAGTGAAAGATGATATTAGTATTTAGTGATAGGTAAAGATTTTGCCTATTTTGTTAAACCTCACACTGATTTACACAAAAAGTATACAGAGGAGGATGTCATCGCATTACTGGAATTCTTGATTGATAACATATTTGTAGAAATTGGAGGACAAGTTTTCAAGCAAACTATAGGGATATCTGTGGGGACTAATTGTGTGCCAATCTTAGCAGATTTGTTTCTTTATTCGTATGAAGCCAGGTTCATACAAATTTTAGATTCTGTTGTATAGATGATGTTTTTTCATTGAACAATCCTCAGTTTAAGGATAACCTTCATGTTATATACCCAAATGAACTCGAAATTAAAGCGACCACTGATACACCATCATCGGCATCATACCTGGACCTATACCTCTACATTGATAACTAGGACGTCTGAAAACAAAACTTTACGACAAGCGTGATGATTTTGACTTTCCAATAGTGAACTTCCCGTTTTTGATCAGTAATATTTCCACATCTTCAGCCTATGGCGTGTATATTTCACAACTCATTCGCTATTGCCGTGCCGTTTTGTCAACAGAGCGAAATTACTGTCTCAATAACTTATACATCAAGGGTATGTTCAGTCACTGTTGCAATTGTCACTAAAGAAATTTTACGGTCGTCAACACGATCAGATCGTTACAATGCTTCTATTTCACAAATGAGTATAGATATCTTTGGGTAGATCCAGAGTTTGTAACCGGATTGACTAACAGACCGACTGTGACAAAACCGGACTTTTCACTGGCAGTGTGACGGGTGCCACGCGTGGAGCAGATCATGCTCACCCTTCCGGAGCTCCTGATGATACCTCAGTTTTTTTAGGGGTTCACACTGCTAGTGCTTTAGTTTTATGGCGTTCTTGTTCATTTCTGTTTGTTTGTTTTGTCTTTGTCATACTGTCTGTCAATTGCCGTGATTTTAGATTTATGATTTAAGAAATTCCCCCTTTCATCGTTCTTGCTTCGGTATTCGTTTGCCGATGCATCCATTACATGGTCGTTTACTTGGCTTAGTCTGCTTTTCCTTGGATTTTTAATTGACAATCAAATTTTTAAAATTAACAGCACTAAACACATCAACAATTAAACAATTAACCTATCTATCACTTCTGCTGCACTATTGATACCGACCAACTGCAAACAAAAAATATCTGGAAAAATGTTAACAATTTTTTTCAGGTAAAAGTGCATGAAAAATATATATTGCAGTCTTGAATAGTGAATTGATAAAAAACTTATTCTGACATGACATTTTGATTCATTATGTCTGGATCTGAATGATTGTTCCCAATTTGTAACATGTAGGACTTATCTTTGTTAGGATTGTTTTCACTCAATAAATTCTGACAAAAAGCAATTTAAAGATTTTCAAACTAAATATGACTTAAATATTGACTGGGAAATGTACTTCTTACTGTTGATGTTGCAAAAAGCTAAGAACGTTATAACGATTTCCGTTTCTCGTTGCTTATTGGCTGAAACAATAAATAGCGGATTCGGTATTAACTCAAATTTCTGATACCGATCGGAGATTCCATTCAATTTCGATCGGAAACAGCAGTTTTTGTGCAAAATAAGAGGTATTTTGCGGTATACCATGTATACCGCTCGGAAACCGCAGTTTTCGTCCGATATACCTGGTATTTCGCACTGAAACCGTAGTTTTCGTGCGAAATACTAGGTATACCGCATTTCTGTGACTATCGCGTGCCATACAAACCGAAGAGGGGATACCTCTTAAAAAATAATATATTTTAGAATTTATTCACAGTTCCTGTGAACAAATCTATTTTTTTATATAAAGGCTATGAAGCGTATTGTTCTGACACCATTACCGTTGACACGCAGACGTTGAATGTTTATCATTATTTTACACATCATCATAATGATTCAGATTTTATTAACAGGGTTGACGAGGATCAACACTGAATGTTCCACTTACATTGAAGTGGATGTCACTCTATATCATCGAAGTTAGTGATGGAAATCAAGAGGGGATCTGAAGAAGTTAGCTTTATTTTACGGCGTTGTTCGACATCTAGCGATGGATTCCGCTCGGACCGATGCTAGGGGTCGTCTTGCACTTACTATGAGGTATGAGCAAAGCTCATTGATGAAGACCTCGTGTTGACTTCAAGATGAAAAACAACAATAAAAGCGTTTTTCCATTGCTTGGTTTAACCAGGTATTTGAAGAAGCTTTATCTCAAGTGCATTTACTCCATATCCTTTCATTATTAATTATGTCTTATCTGTCAATAATTATAATTGTCTGAATATAAAGTTATCTTTACAATTACTTTATGTTACTTTCTGTTTCAGATTGTAAGTTTTCCTTTATGCAGATAAGTACACTTAGCATAGTATTTTCAATGAGAGTATTAGATCTGTATATCATTTTTTTTTTAATTATAAGAGTTACGAGAATAAACATTTAAGGGAAAAATAACTAAGGCTGGACATATCTTTGACTAGGCAGTGTTAACGTTTGGATATTGGTTTTTCATTTTTACTGTACATATCATATGCTCTTTAGTAGCGAATCAGACGTTAAATGTACACACAATACGATCGAGATATAGGTAAGAATTATCATGGATTTGAATAGAAATCGGCAGTATCAGTGAGGGACCAGTATACCTTAGAATAAACAAGTCATTGGTAAAAATAATATACATACCAGTAGGTAGCTTCATAAACAGATGACGGTACTCTCGTTAACGTCATAGACAGATAGTGTTACATCAGTTTTTTGCAAAGTCACATACCAACTAAGGGTATAAGATGGCGTTTCATCCATTTGTACTGGGAATGATTTTCCTATTGAAACCTTGTGACTGTTCTACTAGAATCGAAAAAATTAACAGTAGCCATATATTTAGATTATTTTTACCACGGGCTTGCACTTTATGGCGATTTTTTACTCCTAACTGGTCTCTCGAGTAGAACATTCTCTACAAAATGCCAGCCCATGGTAAAAGCAATACAAATATTTGACTACTGTTACCTATTTCTTAATCATGCCATACTAGACATCCGACGTTCCCAAGCAACGTCAATTACTTTATAATGGTAATAATCTGACTTTTACTGGGCTAAAAGATGATATGATTCTTCCAAAAATGGCAGGTTTTCTTGTACGACAGCCTGAAAGGGACATGCAGGGTTGCTTGAAAGCTGTCATACATTGATAAAAGTCACGTCCAACGTTGCGATTTTTTTACGTCATAGTTGTTACCAAATTTAACTCCCTAAATAATTTGACGTCACAGTAGTAGTCACATAATGCATTACATAGTTGTTTACTTTGCTTAGTTTGATTTTTCTTGGATTTTCAGTGACAATCAAATTTTGAAAATTAACAGCAATAAACACAACTATGTACGCTATTTATCACTTCTGTTGCACTGGTGATACCGACCAATTGCAAACAAAAAATATCTGGAAAAATGATGACCATTATTTTGCAGGAAAAATTGCGTGAAAATTATATATTACATTCTTAGACAATGAATTGTTATAAAACTTATTATGACATGACCTTTGAATCATTATGTCTGGATCTGTATGATTGTTCCCAATTTGTAACATGTAAGACTTGCCTTTGTTAGGTTTTTTTTCACTCAATAAATTCTGACAAAAAGCCATTTAAAGATTTTCAAACTAAATACAACTTGAATATTGACTGGGAAAATACCGTTGATGTTGCAAAAAGCTAAGAACAAACGTTAAATATCTAGTAACGATTTCCGTTTTTTTTTGTTGCTTATTTGCTAAAACTATAAATAGCGGATTCGATATTAACTCAAATTTCTGATATCGATCGGAGATTCCATTCAATTTCGATCGGACACAGCAGTTTTCGTGCAAAATAAGAGGTATTTTACAGCATACTATGTATACCGATCGGAAACCGCAGTTTTCGTGCGATATACCTGGTATTTCGCACTGAACTGTTGTTTTCGTGCGAAATACTAGGTATACCACATTTCTGTGACTATCGCGTGCCATGCAAACCGCAAATGGAGCTACCTCTTTAAAAATAATATATTTTAGAATTTATTCACAGTTCCTGAGAACAAATCTTTTTTTATAAAGGCTATGAAGCGTTGTGTTCTGAAACCATTACCTTTGACACGCAGACGTTGTGATTTTACACATCATCATAATGGTTCAGATTTTATCAACAGGGTTGACGAGGATCAACACTGAATGTTCCACTTACACTGTAGTGGATGAAACTATATATCATCGAAGTTAGTGATGGAAATCAAGAGGGGATCTGAGGAAGTTAGCTTTATTTTACGGCATTGTTCGACATCTAGCGATGGATTCCGGTCGGACCGATGCTAGGAGTCGTCTTGCACTTACTATGAGGTATGAGCAAAGCTCATTGATGAAGACCTCGTGTTGACTTCAAGATGAAAAACAACAATAAAAACGTTTTTCCATTGCTTGGTTTAACCAGGTATTTGAAGAAGCTTTATCTCAAGTGCATTTACTCCATATCCTTTCATTATTAATTATGTCTTATCTGTCAATAATTATAATTGTCTGAATGTAAAGTTATCTTTACAATTACTTTATGTTACTTTCTGTTTCAGATTGTAAGTTTTCCTTTATGCAGATAAGTACACTTAGCATAGTATTTTCAATGAGAGTATTAGATCTGTATATCATTTTTTTTTAATTATAAGAGTTACGAGAATAAACATTTAAGGGAAAAATAACTAAGGCTGGATATATCTTTGACTAGGCAGTGTTAACGTTTGGATATTGGTTTTTCATTTTTACTGTACATATCATATGCTCTTTAGTAGCGAATCAGACGTTAAATGTACACACACCTACCGCTGGCTTTTGCTAGTGCCGGTACCAAGTCCGGCTGTCCCGAGTTCCTATCGTTGTTTATGTTTGTCTTTTGTATTTTTATTGTGGGTTTTTTTCTTGTGCAGTTCCTATTTACTTTCTGGCATGTGGCTATGTTTTTCGGCCATTGTAGGTGTTTCCTGTTATCTTTTTTATTCCACACAATACGATGGAGAGATAGGTAAGTTGCTGTTTATAAAGAACGAGAAATATCACAATTTGGATTCAAAGTAAATCTGTTTATCATCAGAATTCAAATGCCGATGTTCGTCATTGTACAAAAAAGATCTAAGCAAGAAACAGAGTACAAATGTAGGTGTATCAACAATCTTTCTAATGTCAAGCCCATTGGCAAAGAATCCAAGGATTAAGTATAGTAAACTTCCCCTTTCTTTGTAGCAACATCCCAACAACGCCAGCATATGTAGTTTACATCTCCCAACTCATTCGCTATTCAAGAGCCTGTGTTCAATACAGTGACTTCCTTGATAGAGCCCGGTTGCTCACAAATAGGCTACTTCAACAAGGGTATGTTACCCAAAACTTGAAGTCATCCCTCCAGAAGTTTTACGGTCGACATCACCATTTTGTGGACCACTATGGGATATCTGTTTCCCAGATGACAACAGATCTTTCCCTCTAAAGTTTAATTGTTGTTTCCTCTGCCAGATTTGACTTTACTACCGGATTTGACATGTTCAACACGGCAGGTGTCTTATAAGAAGCAGGAGATGCTAACTCTACCGGTGCACCTGATCTCAACCATGGTTTTTTATTGGGTCCGTGCTGTTCATCCTTGTGTGTGTGTGTCTTCATTTTACTTTTCTGTGCCGTAACCATGTTGTGTCTCTGATTTTTTCTCTTTTTTTGTTTCTGATGTTGCCATTGTCCTTGGATTGTTTGTTTTGGATTGACGGTTCGGTTCTCACTAACTTTAGAAGCAACATTTTGAAACGATACAGTGCATAAATGTGAAACCGGGGAAAAAGAAATACGATGAGAAGTAATAGCTTTTGCTATTTCTTTTCGAGTTTTCATCGTGCGTTGTCGCTCGGCTACCGTATTTTAGTGCTACCTTGCAGCTTTCACGTTTTCGCTTTATTGATAGCCAAAACAAAAAACAAAAACAAACAAAAACAAACAAACAAAAAACAAAATAAAAAACAATTAATAAATTAAAATGGTCGCACCTGGCCACCAGGCACAATCATTTTTAAGGCAAAGTTATCTGCTTTAAAATGGTGAAAATAAGTACATTTATAACTACTTTTCAGTCATCTTTTGCGCGGATGTATTTCGGACATTGTCACCAACCATGCTAAAATACCCGTTACTTGTAGTGTATTGTCTATGTGTTACTACTATTATCTAAATTATCATCTCCAAAGAATCTTAAAGATTCTCAAAAATAAGTTTTGTCCAGGATTTCGTATCTTAGAAAAATTGTTCTTGTTGTCTTGCCCTTTATTACCAAAGTCACTTTCATAATTCACGAAGGGCATTTATATTATTCTAGGAGTGCATCTGTTATTCAGATGTTAGTACCCAAGTAACACTTCATACACCGGCAAACAAACACCGAAGGAAAAAGGTGAAAATGAGGAAAATCTTAAATAAAAAAATAGAAACATGCAATTCAGATGTAACACAAAAAGGAATAACACGAGAAAAACAAAACAATTAAATAAAAATGTAGAAGAACGCCACAAATCTCAAGCACATGAAGTGTGATCTGAAGAAGCACATAGAAAAAAAATATTACTTTATGATAAAGCTAAACACAAATTACCAAATAGAGTTGTCAAGAGCCGAAAGATGCCTAATGAGAAAGTCTGCGTTATGGTGCTAACTCTCGAGTAACGAATCAACTATGAAACATACACTCCATAAGCAGGGCCGTAGAAATTGGAATATTACTATTCCTGTAAGCTAAATTAATAATATTGAAATAAAAGTCGTCCATTTTGTCGTATGTTTCAGCACTGAAATGACTTAAGCGTGTCGAGATGTAAGTCCAAACAAAGATTTAGATCTAGTGGTTTTGTTGTTTCTTTATTTCTAGTTCTGACCAATATATAGTTTGAATCCATTTAGCAAAAAATTCGTTATTAATGGAGAGAACATCATCAATGAAACTGAAAAACAACGACAGTAGAATACTGCAGGAACAAAGCACAAGTTTACATAAATCAAAGTCCAGAGAAAAGGCAAAAGCAAGAACACGGAAGACCAAAGACGCTACATGCCCACAAAACATACTAACACTAAAAATACAATACATAAACTAAAGCACCAACAGTATGACATCAGGTGCTCCGGAAGAGTACGTATGTCCTGCTCTGTATACAACACCCGTCACACTGTCGGTGGGTCAATCCAGGGTGAAGTCAAAACCGGTAATGTCAAATCCGAGAAGACGTGAATCTAGCTGAAAATGTCCGTTTTCATTTGTGACTTTTACATTTTATATCTATCTATGATGTCGTGGTGACGGCCATAGAAAGGGGGAATTCCAAAATAAAAAAAAATCCAAAATCACGGCAATTCATATCCAAGACGAATTGAAACAGCCTAACAAAGTCAAAACAGACAATAATGAGTTCAGTTGGAATTGGACTAGCAGTTTTGTAGGAGTTAAGGATTCAAGAACCGACAGGCGCACAAATGAGTAATTTTGGCTCCCTGAACCTCTAAGATGTGTAAAATCAAAATTTTAAGTATCAGGTACACATCTACACCAGGTGAACAACATATCCTAAAAATTGGTTGGAATTGGATCAGCAGTTTTGAAGGAGTTGCAAACCAAAAAATCGACAGACTCACAAAGGAGCATTTTGTCTCCATGAACCTCTAAAATCGCTAAAATCAAAATTCCAAGTATTAGGTGCACAACAACATCAAGTGAACAACATGGCCTGAAAATTTGATTGGAATCGGACCGGTAGTTTTTAAGGAGTTTCGGATTCAAAACTGACAGACGACGCAGGACGACGACGACGTGAAACGACGGATAGTAATAAATGTGTATTTTCCTCTCTTCATATGTTTAAAGACCCCAATTGTTGTGAAAATTGACCTACATTAAATCTTTATATCGAAATCTATTAACTTTGACCGGATTTGCCTATCTATGTGTTATATTAAGTATGTGCAGGATTGGATTTGTTACTTTTTTACCAGAATTCTGCAGGATTGGACATCGATTTTGGTTCAGGATTGGACTTGTTCTTTGATACCTTGTCTTATTTTGTATCAAGAACTAGGGTTAATGCCATTACTTGTAGGTTTCCTTTGTTGATGTTTATCTTTCAATGCATTGGTTGATTTTTTACAAAAATGTTCAAACATGTCGAGTCTGTCCACCAAACAGGTAATAGCCATATTTATTTAATATTTAATATTTATTTCATTAATTTTTGGCTTGAATTATCCATTACGGCACTTTTCACAGAGTTGGAAGATTTTTTACCTCGACCCCTCTGTTTTCTGCTGATCTTTTGTATGCATATAGGCACCATAACTTTGTTTTAAGTTGACAAATATCCCATGTACTCGAAACTTCACTGCACTGTACGATGTTCGGTAGATTTGTTTATAGAAAAACACTTCCAAAATACTTTGTTATGTGATGAAATGAACAATATTGGCAGTAGTCGATTGTAAAAACTAATTGACCATTTTTATCCAGTGATGTATAATAGATGCCTGTCTTGAGTTAAGAGGGTTACTTTGAATTCCAGTTATCAAAGGCCAGCTGCACCCTCAAACACTAACGAAAATGTTTTACACCAAATTGAAAAGTCTACCAGGATTAGACTTTTCGGTTTCCACAGTGTTTTTTATTTATTCAATGATTTTTTATAGTCATCATTTAATACAGGGCTGTAGACTACTATACCCTCCTCTTACTTTTCAAAAGACCTACACAATTTCGTATTTTTTCCTTCAATCATATCGATCAGACCGAATTATGGGAAGTCAGGACTTTCCAATCGGGTTTTCCTTTGAAGTGATTACTTAAATAGTCCGATACTGAAGAAAATGTTTTTGTATAATTATGACCACATGCCTTGGATGAAGTGAACGGGTTCTTGCAATCATAAATGTGGGGATACAGCCGGGCGTAACATTGCTGAAAAACAAACCGTCGATTCATGAAGCATGCACTTACCAGTGTTCTGGAAACAAAGTAGATAAGATGTTACTTACCAGATATTTTAATAGTTGCTTTCAAGGTAATTGATTGGATTTTAGTATCCGTCACGTGAATACATCTTTACTAGTATATATTTAGAAAATCTCAGTGATATTGTGTAAAACCATTATTTCACAGACAAATTGATCTAGGCTAACTTTCAAAGAGGTGGCGAGGCTTAGTGATATGATTTTTCAACACGGCATACTATACCAGCTCAAATAGCCCAAATCCAACAGGTCATAATCATCAAAGGTCAAAGTTACGCTATATACACATTACATTATTTTTATATGCTAACATCCCTTCCTTCGGTTATCAATCAAAGCTCCGATGGAGCTGAAACTCGAAAGCCGTGAAAATCTACACGTGGCAAAACTTCATAGTCATCCAAAGAACTGCTGCATAAAAAATGACGAATTAATATACTTTATTTGCCTCAAAGAACTGATTTAATGAAGGGGGAATAGAAAGTACAATTTATCAAAAGTTAATAAAAAAAAAATCACAGACAATTCCATAATCACGTAAATATGATCGAAATTGGTAATTTTCGTATGGGTGTTCAGTTCAACTCGTGTGCTAAATAGCCAATCGAGGTAAGCAAATACATTCGCCGATTTGAGAACTGATTCGAAAAACACGAACAGAAGGTACAATTTATATATTAATTTATTCCATAATACTATACGTGAAAATAATCGGAAGGTGTTATTTCGTATGCATGTCGATTCCATTGCTATAAATACATATGACACAGGTAAAGAAATGTTATTTTCATCTTTGACAAAGTTCTACGCGACAGTATTACTAAATTTATTCCAAGAGACAGGGACGTAAATGCCGTGAATATTTATGTACTGTATGTTAATAACAATTCTATATAGCAATATTTGACTTACAAAAAAGGATTTTGAAAGAAATTTACGCACTATATTTTGATCGGAAGCATGTAGCTCTTCAAATACATGAATATGCCTGAAGCCTCACGTGACTTTCTCGGATGGTTTTAACAACTCTCAGCCTACGGCTTTCGAGTTAAAATGGTCAAGGCCTTAAGCGTGACAAATAACATACTAAAGCTGTAGCTGGAGAGAATTAATTTAATTACAAAATTCGCCTGTCGCCAGACCGAGATTCTATCCCAGTACACCTAGGACGACAGAGCAGTGTTCTACCATCTAAGCTAAAAGAGTACTAGCGCAGCTAATGGAGGGTGTTACAAACCTGTTTTGGTGCTGATGCTTCTATCAGTTTTTAAACATATTTGAGTTGATGGTCTTCCAAACGTTTAGATTTTATCAACACTGAAGAGACATAAGTTGTCGAAATACGCATATGCAGAAAATAAATTCACAGTAACTTCGATATTTTGCTGTCTAGTCATAGACGGGATGCTCCGTCGCATAGCCAAAGCTGCGTTTCTTTGAACAATTATTACATAATTTTATATTGAAATTCCACTTATGCAAATCGAAGAAACCAAAAAATGGAGTTTTTCTCATTATGACCGATCTTTAAATTCCAATCCTGAACCTAACTAGAGCTGTCAGCAAAGCCAGACTAATACCCCCCGCAACTGCATTTGAGTACCAAGGCATGTCATTTTGAAATTTGATCTTCAGCTACATGGTAATTGGAAAGTAAATCTAACAGAAATAAAGCCTGTCAGGACTGAAATTACAGGTTTTATTCCAATCAGTTTATATCTGGTACTTCATTTAAAGGGTAATACATTAAATAATATATAATTCGGTGGATACAAAGCTGATTTAACCAAGCTTTCGGCACAAAATGTGCAAGGATTTACTATCATTAAGGTCAAAGTCAAGGTCACAGTGATCTAAATTTGGTAGGCGACACATCGTCTTCCCATGATGCATCCGCACACCAAGTTTGATAATCCTAGGTGCTAAGGTACAACAGTTCTGCTCCAGACACGGTTTTACTGTCATAAAGGTCAAAGTTCAAAGTCAAGGTCAAAGTGACCTAAATTTGGTACGCGACACATCGTCTTCCCATGATGCATCCACACATCAAGTGTGATAATCCTAGCCGCTACGGTACAAAGGTTCTGCTTCATAAACGAAATACACATGGTTTTACTATCAAAAAGGTCAAAGGTCAAAGTCAAGGTCACAGTGACCTAAATTTGGTATGCGACACATAGTCTTCCCATGATGCATCCACACACCAAGTTTGATAATCTTATGTGCTACGGTACTTAAGTTCTGCTCCGGACACGGTTTTACTATCATAAAGGTCAAAGGTCAAAGTCAAGGTCACAGTGACCAAAATTTGGTACGCGATACATCGTCTTCCCATGATGCATCCACACACCAAGTTTGATAATCCTAGGTGCTACGGTACAAAAGTCCTGCTCCGGACACTGTTTTGCTATCATAAAGGTCAAAGGTCAAAGTCAAGGTCACAGTGACGTAAATTTGGTACGCGACACATCGTCTTCCCATGATGCATCCACACACCAAGTTTGATAATCCTAGGTGCTACGGTACAAAAGTCCTGCTCCGGACACGAAATGCACATGGTTTTACTATCATAAAGGTCAAAGGTCAAAGTCAAGGACACAGTGACCAAAATTTGGTAAGCAACACATCGTCTTTCCATGATGCATCCACACACCAAGTTTGATAATCCTAGGTGCTACGGTACAAACGTTCTGCTCCGGACACGAAGTGCACATGGTTTAACTATCATAAAGGTCAAAGGTCAGAGTCAAGGTCACAGTGACCTAAATTTGGTACGCGACACATTGTCTTTCCATGATGCATCCACACACCAAGTTTGATAATCCTAGGTGCTACGGTACAAAAGTTCTGCTCCGGACACGAAATGCACATGGTTTTACTATCATAAAGGTCAAAGGTCAAAGTCAAGATCACAGTGACCTAAATTTGGTACGCGACACATCGTCCTCCCATGATGCATCTACACACCAAGTTTGATAATCCTAGGTGCTACGGTACAAAAGTCCTGCTCCGGACACAAAATGCACATGGTTTTACTATCATAAAGGTCAAAGTCAAGGTCACAGTGACCTTAATTTGATACGCGACACATTGTCTTTCCATGATGCAGCCACACACCAAGTTTGATAATCTTTGGTGCTACGGTACAAAAGTTCTGCTCCGGACACGAAATGCACATGGTTTTACTATCATAAAGGTCAAAGGTTAAAGTCAAGATCACAGTGACCTAAATTAGTGCGCGACACATCGTTTTCCCATGATGCATCCAAACACCAAGTTTGATAATCCTAGGTGCTACGGTACAAAAGTTCTGCTCCGGACACGAAAGGGGACGGACGGACAGACAGACGGACAGACATGGTGATTCCTATATACCCCCAAACTTCGTTTGCGGGGGGTTTAAATATATGTCCAATCCTGCACGATTTTGGTACAAAAGTAACAAATCCAATCCTGCACATAAACAAATATTAAACTTAGGATAGTTATGTGAATATGGCACACCGGTCACAGTGAATAGAGCTTAATATAAAGATTTAATGTAGGTCCATTTTCACAACAATTAGGGTCTTAAAACATGTGAAAAGAGGAAATACACTCCATCACCCGCTTCAAAACAAATCGCACAGATACCTTGGAGTTTCGTCGAAGAATAAACATTTAAGGTGTCTCAGTGGTATTATTCCGCCATTTTTGTCTAATAATTGTTTATTTAGGTTCAATTCATTTAGAAATTTAACAAAATAATTATTTAAAATGAAAAGAAAGTTCAAATTTATTTAAAATTTATATTCCTAATCATTTTTATCACATTTTCGTTACAAAAACATGAGCTAAAACACATGAGCTTTAAATCTGTTGCTGGATTTACAGAAGACAGAAATTATTCAAGGGAGATAATTTGATTAAATATTTTAACAAAGATATCACTAGAGAAATAAACATTTTGCAATTTTTCTCTCTTATTTCAACGGTGACCCCTTATTTTTATTTTTTATATGTAAACTACATAATAATAATTAAACACATGCAAAGTATGAAAAAATTCTATAATAGATTTTTCAAACTATCGTCTCATATAATCATTTTCCCTATCATTTCTTTGTAAAATCCTGAAATTTTCAATTTCAGATTTTGCGCTTAAATGCACGGTGACCCCCAAATTTTATTTTACATTTTGAAAAATAATACAATTATGTTTCTACACAGAAAATTTCACAAAATTCTATAATAGGAAATTAATACCCTGCAGACACCTTAAATGTACATAGCGATGTCATAAACAGACAATAGACTGAACAAGACCTTTTTGATCACAAGAGTATATTATTTTATTTAAAGAATATCGTACACACAAAGAGAATAAATATTTCTTCATGCCTACCCGTTTTCGACAAATATTGTTCACCATCTTGTTTTGTCCAATCCTGCACACGTATACGACAGTGCAATTACAGGTGCACAATTCGTACCAACTTATTTACTAATTTCGTATAGTAAACTTCCCTTTTCTTTGTAGCAGTAATCCTGCTGCACCAACAAATAGAGTTAACATCTCTCAACTCATATGCTACTTAAGGGCCTGCGGTCAGTACAGTGACTACCTTGATAGAGCTCGGTTGCTCACAAAAAAGGCTACTTAAACAAGGGTATTTTACCCATAGCTTCAAGTCATCACTACAGAAGTTTTACGATCTTTTGGACCGCTATTGGATATTTATTTCTCGGATGACAAAAAATCTTTTCTCTAATTTCTATCCAGTTTTCACACCTCCTGAGCGGTGTGGAAACATTTGTTCTCCTCTCTAGAGAGGAGAACAAGTTTCGTGACATTTCCCGCCAAATTTATTCGGAATACAGTCCTCGGTGTTTTTCGTCTAGTCACTAGAGAAACAGTTTCCACAACTTAAACACGTTAATTATGAAATTTCTCACATCTCGTTAAATAAATTTTCAAATGTTTAAAAGCTCGGCAAGCCTCGCTTTCAAACATTTGAGAATTTATTTAACTCGATGTGAGAAATTTCATAATCAACTAGTTCTTGTTGTGGAAACTATATTTCTATACAGCTAAAATTGTTTTTCCTCTACTGGATTGACTTAGCTAAAGGAATTGTTCAGCACGGNCGCCAATATTTGACTAACAAAAAAGGATTTTGAAAGAAATTTACGCACTATTTTTTGATTGGAAGCATGTCGCTCTTCAAATACATTAATAGGCCTGAAGCCTCACGTGACTTTCTCGGATGGTTTTAACAACTCTCAGCGTACGGCTTTCGAGTTAAAATGGTCAAGGCCTTAACATACTAAACCTGTAACTGGAGAGAATTAATTTAATAACAAAATTCGCCTGTCGCCAGACCGAGATTCTATCCCAGTACACCTACGACGACAGAGCAGTGTTCTACCATCTAAGCTAAAAGAGTACTAGCGCAGCTAATGGAGGGTGTTACAAACCTATTTTGGTGCTGATGCTTCTATCAGTTTTTAAACATATTTGAGTTGATGGTCTTCCAAACGTTTAGATTTTATCTACACTGAAGAGACATAAGTTGTCGAAATACGCATATGCAGAAAGTAAATTCACAGTATCTTCGGTATTTTGCTGTCTAGACATAGACGGGAATGCTCCGTCGCATAGCCAAAGCTACGTTTCTTTGAAAAATTATTACATAATTTTATATTGAAATTCCACTTACGCAAATCAAAGAAACCAACAAATGGAGTTTTTCTCATTATGACCGATCTTTTAATTTCAATTCTGAACCAAAATATATGTCCAATCCTGCACAATTTTGGTACAAAAGTAACAAATCCAATCATGCACATAAAGAAATATTAAACTTAGGATATTTATGTGAATATGACACATAGATAAGCAAATCCGGTCACAGTGAATAGAGCTTAATATAAAGATTTAATGCAGGTCCATTTTCACAACAATTAGGGTCTTAAAACATGTGAAAAGAGGAAAATACACTCCATCACCCGCTTCAAACAAAATTGCACAGATACCTTGGTGTTTCATTGAGGAATAAACATCCAAATGTACATAGCGATGTCATAAACAGACAATAGACTGAAGAAGACCTTCTTGATCACAAGAGTATATTATTTTATTCAAAGAATATCGTATACACAAAGAGAATGAACATTTCTTCATGCCTACCCGTTTTCGACAAATATTGTTCACCATCTTGTTTTGTCCAATCCTGCACACGTATACGACAGTAAAAGTACAGGTGCACAATTCGTACCAACTTATTTACTAATTTCGTACAGTGAACTTCCCTTTTCTTTGTAGCAGTATTCCTGCTGCACCAGCAAATAGAGTTAACATCTCTCAACTGATATGCTACTTAAGGGCCTGCGGTCAGTACAGTGACTACCTTGATAGAGCTCGGTTGCTCACAAAAAAGCTACTTAAACAAGGGTATTTTACCCATAGCTTCAAGTCATTACTACAGAAGTTTTACGATCTTTTGGACCGCTATTGAATATTTATTTCTCGGATGACAAAAAATCTTTTCTATACAGCTAAAATTGTTTTTCCTTTACTGGATTGACTTAGCTAAAGGAATTGTTCAGCACGGAGGGTGTATCATAAGAAACAGGAGATGCCAAATCAACCGGTGCCTCTTATCTCATCCATGGATTTTTATTGGGTCCTTCTTCACCTTTAGTACACGGTTATGGTCCAATGATAATGACAATACATACATAATTATCATTGTGCATAAACAATTTGAAGAAGTAACTTATTGATGACGTATGACATGTTAATTTGAGAATAATACAATATTACATTAACATGATTATAATATTCTTTCCTTATTTCAAGGCATTCTATTATACATTCAAAAATCTGTTTTAGGTAGTGATCTGACTTGTGATTAAACATTAGATTTAAGATATTTTTTAAGTTTTTACTCTTATACATATAAAAAAAAATGTATTTTAAAACATTGTTAAGCGCTTAATTTGGTATTCCTTACAGTGCAATAAAAATGCTCTTCATTTTCAATTTCGTCTTCTATACAAATTTGACATTTTCTTTCAGACTTTTCTATATGTTTTCACCTGTCACACCCTAAGTTGAATTTCCGGTGTAATAAACTATGAAAGGATATGGAGCAAATGCACCAGTCTCTACAAATACATGGTAGAAATAACAAATAACCTAATTTACATTCTGCATATGCGCATTTCGACAACTTATGTCTCTTTAGTGCAGATCAAGTCCATAAACCGAAATACGTGTAAAAGCTGATAGAGAAAAAATAATCAATAGGATCTTAATAGAAAAGCCAAAATCCAGCTAACCACAGAGCTACGCATGAGGGAGATACTCCTAAGTATGAAACAAAATTTGAATTAGAATTGTTATAAGCAACCAAATTCCGTATATGAATCAAGAAATAACTTCGGATATATAGAAATATTCCCATCTTCATTTTTGACATAGACACATTGTAATAAACCGTCAAATCGTGATCTAACGACAACAAAACATTTTGAGTGACAATGTTATCAGTGATTGAACGTAACCTGGCTTTGTAGCTTTTTAGAAAGTAATTTCGCTCTGTTGACGAAATCGGCGTACATATACATGAACGGAAGTAGCAAATGAGCTGGTAAATGTAGACTCCATATGATAAGGATGTTTGTATATTACTTAATCACAATCGTCATTACGATTGCTTAATGTATCAAGTGATTTTCTAACAAAATTCAGGACATTTCTAGTTTTTTTAGTACATAAAATGAATAAAGCCATTTTCAATGCCTATTACTTGTTTAAAGAAACCATACATGCATTGTAAGCATTACTTAGCAAGCGGTCTCATGACAGTCGTCAAGTGTCTCGAATTGCAATCATATATGCTATTTTCCGTTGATTATACTAGTTAAGACTGATTGCTTCTGTCTCATTATACTTTAATATATTAATGTGACTCACAACATAACATAGTAACATTCATTATTGTACTCACGTGAACGCAGAATCTTTAATATTTATTTGGATCGGTCCTGGTTCTTTTAGTCAAATACATTGATCCATATAAGCTCCTTGATGATGTAGAATACAACAGATTAATTTTCATGCCTTTCTTATAATTACATACCTACATACCTACTCCATGTTTTCACATATTTGAAATCCATATGCCAAAATATGTGTAAAGGCGGATGAAGAATGAATTACCAATAACAACTAAATAGAAAAGCCAAACGAAAAAGCACCAATGCTATGAACCCCTTTAAAAAGGAAGTATCATCATGTGCCCGGACGGGTAAGCACGACCTGTTTCACATGTGACATCTGTTACGCAGTAAGTGGAAATTCCTGTGTAATAAACAATAACAGGATATGAAGTAATTGCACAAGGTCTACAAATACATGGAAGGAATAACAAAATACCGAAGTAACTGGTAATTTACATTCTGCGTATTCGCATTTCGACAACTTATGTCTCTTTAGTGAAGATCAAATCGAAATATTTCGAAGTCCATAAACCCAAATACATGTTACAGCTGATAGAATACAAATAATTAATACGATCTAAAATAAAAGCCAAAATTAAGCTGCGGACAGAACTATACATGAGGGAGATACTCCTAAGTATGAAACAAAATTTGAATTTGAATTGTTACAAGCAAGCAAATGAACAACGCCTTTCTTTGTTGTTCTTCCGTTAATCAAGTAATAACTCTGGATATATCGACATATGTCCATCTTCATTTGTGATATAGATACATTGTAACGAATGGTCAAATCGGGATATTACCACAACAAAACATTTTAACAGTGATTGAAGGCTACCTGGCTTTGTAGCTTTTCAAAAAGTAATTTCGCCCTGTTGACGAAATCGGCGTACAATATTACATGCACGAAAGTAGCAAATGAGCTATGTAGACTCCATATAATGTGGATGTGGGTATATTACTAGTTCTAATGCAACATGAATGTAACAGTAGATTTCATTGGTCAAAAGTGACCGTCAAATACTCTATCTACATGCCTCGGACAGAGTAGGTTCCGCGTTTTGCCGCCATTTGGTAGCCATTTTGAAAATCCAGAACAACAAAACCTTTGTATCTCGTCAATAAAGCAAAACTAAACATATTTTTATCGTTAAAACACATTTTAATCGCGATTACTTACGATTTGAAGCGTACAGCAAACCAAAAAATGTCCTCCGCTTGTTAAATTGCATTTAAAGTGAAGCTCTGACGTTGTGTTGTTATGACGACGTTCAACACAAAAGATTTTAACGTCGTTTGGCAGGTTTTTTATTTTTTCCCTTTTTGACAAAAATACGACAAAAATATTGTTTTATTGCATTAGAATCGCAATAACAGTACATTATTTTAATATCCGAGGGCGTCAATCTTGATTTGACGGTCAAAAATATCCGTTTACAGGCTCCGCTGCGCGTCGCCTATAAACTGCATTTTTTACCGTCAAATCTACGATTGACGCCCTCGGATATTAAAATAATGTACTGTTATTGCTTAAATCACAATTGTCATTAAGATTGCTTAATATATAAAGTGATTTTCTGACAAAATCCATTAAATTTCTAGTTTTGTAAGAACATATAGTGAATAAAACCAATTTCCACACCTATTGCCTGTTTAAAGAAACCATACATGTATTGTAAACATTACTTGGCAAGCAGTCTCATGACAGTCGTCAGCTGTCATGCATTGTAAACATTACTTGGCAAGCAGTCTCATGACAGTCGTCAGCTGTTATGCATTGCAATAATATATGCCGTTGTCATTTGATTATACACGTTAAGCCTGATGGTTCTGTTCTCATTTACTTTACTTTTAAATATTAATGTGACTCACAAGATACAACAAAGTAAAGATGTGAAATACATTCATTATTATACCCACGTGAACGCAGTATCTTGGATCGGTCGTGGGTCCTTTAGTCAAAATTATTGTTTGCAAAAAAAGCTACTTGATGATGTAGAATACAAACGATGAATTTTAATCTCTTTCTTATAATTACATACCTACATAATCCCTGTTTTCATCTTTGGATATAAATAAATCTCCAGATTAAGTTTGTAGATGTTTTTGTTATTTTTCAGTTCTTAGTAAGTGTCAACATAGAGATAAGTATACATATATAGTAACATTCTTATTTCCCATAAATTGCACCAGCACATCTCCCAAAGTTGTGTTAATAAATTTCAAAATAAATGTCGAAGCAACAACCAAAAATAATAAATCTAGAATGCATGACATTAAAGGGATCATACATAGACAGAGAATGCAAATACCAGAGACGAAACAAATAGAACATAATACAACATAATATAATACCGAAGTCACTGTTAATTTAGCTTCTGCATTTGCGCATTTCGACAATTTATGTCTCTACAGTGCAGATGAAATCAAAATATTGGAAATCCATATGCCAAGATATGTGTAAAGACTGAAAGAAAACGAATTACCAATAGAAACTAAATGGAAAAGCAAAATGAAATTTACTAACGATGAGAACTTCTTTAAAAAGGAGTATCATCATGAGCTCCGGAAGGGTAGGCATGACCTGTTTCACATGTGACACCTGTCACACTGCAAGTGGAAGTTCCATTATAATAAACAATGAAAGGATATGGTGTAAATGCACATGTCACTACAAATACATGGTAGAAATAACAAAATACCGAAGTTACTGTTAATTTACATTCTGCATATGCACATTTGAACAACCTATGTCTCTTCAGTGCAGATAAAATCAAAACATTTGGAAGTCCATAAACCGAAATACGTGTAGAAGCTGATAGAAAAAAAATAGGATCTAAATAGAAAAGCCAAAATTCAGCTGGGGACAGAGCTATGCACGAGGGAAATACTCCTAAGTATGAAACAAAATTTGAATTAGAATTGTTACAAGCAAGCAAATGAACAACGCCTTTCTTTGTTGTTCTTCCAAATTCCGTAATCAAGTAATAACTCTGGATATATCGACATATGTCCATATTTATTTCTGATATAGATACATTGTAGCGAACCGTCAAATCGTCATCTTACAACAACAAAACATTTTGAGTGACAATTTTAACAGTGATTGAAGGTTACCTGGCTTTGTAGCTTTTGAAAAAGTAAATTCGCTCTGTTGACGAAATCAGCCTACAATATTGCATGCACGAAAGTAGCAAATGAGCTATGTAGACTCCATATGATGTGGATGTGGGTATATTACTAGAAAGATTGCTTAATATATAAAGTGATTTTCTGACAAAATCCATTACATCTCTAGTTTTGTAAGTACATATAGTGAATAAAACCAATTTCCACGCCTATTGCCTGTTTAAAGAAACCATACATGTATTGTAAACATTACTTGGCAAGCAGTCTCATGACAGTCTTCAGCTGTCCTGCATTGTAAGCATTACTTGGTAAGCAGTCTCATGACAGTTATCAGCTGTCATGCATTGCAATAATATATGCCGTTGTCATTTGATTATACACGTTAAGACTGATGGTTCTGTTCTCACTTACTTTACTTTTAAATATTAATGTGACTAACAACATAAAACAGGGTAAAGATATGAAAAACATTCATTATTATACTCACGTGAACGCAGTATCTTTAATATTTACTTGGATCGGTCGTGGTTCTTTTAGTCAAATATATTGTTTGTAAAAAAAGCTACTTGATGATGTAGAATGCAAGCGAATAGTTTTAATCTCTTTCTTATAATTATATACCTACATAATCCCTGTTTTCATCTTTGGACATAAATAAATCTCTAGATATAGTTTGAAGATGTTTTTGTTACTTTTCAGTGAGTAAGTGTCAACATAGAGATAAGTATACATATACAGTAACATTCTTATTTCCCATAAATTGCACCAGCACATCTCCCAAAGTTGTGTTAGTTAATTTCAAAATAAATGTCGAAGCAACAACCAAAAATAATAAATCTAGAATGCATGACATTAAAGGGATCATACATAGACAGAGAATGCAAATACCAGAGACGAAACAAATAGAACATAATACAACATAATATAATACCGAAGTCACTGTTAATTTAGCTTCTGCATTTGCGCATTTCGACAATTTATGTCTCTACAGTGCGGATAAAATCAAAATATTGGAAATCCATATGCCAAGATATGTGTAAAGACTGAAAGAAAACGAATTACCAATAGAAACTAAATGGAAAAGCCAAATGAAATTTACTAAAGGTGTGAACCCCTTTAAAAAGGAGTATCATCATGAGCTCCGGAAGGGTAGGCATGACCTGTTTCACATGTGACACCTGTCACATTGCAAGTGGAAATTCCATTGTAATAAACCATGAAAGGATATGGAGTAAATGCACAAGTCTCTACAAATACATGGTCGAAATAACAAAATACCGAAGTTACTGTTAATTTACATTCTGCATAGGCATATTTGGACAACCTATGCTTCTTCAGTGCAGATAAAATCAAAACATTTGGAAGTCCATAAACCAAAATACGTCTAGAAGCTGATAGAAAAAAAAATAGGATCTAAATAGAAAAGCCAAAATTCAGCTGGGGACAGAGCTATGCATGAGGAAGATATTCCTAAGTATGAAACAAAATTTGAATTAGAATTGTTACAAGCAAGCAAATGAACTACGCCTTTCTTTGTTGTTCTTCCAAATTCCGTAATCAAGTAATAACTCCGGATATATCGACATATGTCCATCTTCATTTGTGAAATATATACATTGAAACGAACCGTCAAATCGTCATCTTACAACAACAAAACATTTTGAGTGACAATTTTAACAGTGATTGAAGGTTACCTGGTTTTGTAGCTTTTGAAAAAGTAATTTCGCTCTGTTGACGAAATCGGCGTACAATATTACATGCACGAAAGTAGCAAATGAGCTATGTAGACTCCATATGATGTGGATGTGGGTATATTACTAGATCACAATTGTCATTAAGATTGCTTAATATATAAAGTGATTTTCTGACAAAATCCATTACATTTCTAGTTTTGTAAGTACATATAGTGAATAAAACCAATTTCCACACCTATTGCCTGTTTAAAGAAACCATACATGTATTGTAAACATTACTTGGCAAGCAGTCTCATGACAGTCGTCAGCTGTCATGCATTGTAAACATTACTTGGCAAGCAGTCTCATGACAGTCGTCAGCTGTCATGCATTGCAATAATATATGTCGTTGTCATTTGATTATACACGTTAAGACTGATGGTTCCGTTCTCACTTACTTTACATTTAAATATTAATGTGACTAACAACATAAAACAGGGTAAAGAAATGAAAAACATTCATTATCATACTCACGTGAACACAGTATCTTTAATATTTACTTGGATCGGTCGTGGTTCTTTTAGTCAAATATATTGTTTGCAAAAAAAATCTACTTGATGATGTAGAATACATCGATTAATTTTAATCTCTTTCTTATAATTATATACCTACATAATCCCTGTTTTCATCTTTGGACATAAATAAATCTCTAGATATAGTTTGAAGATGTTTTTGTTACTTTTCAGTGAGTAAGTGTCAACATAGAGATAAGTATACATATATAGTAACATTCTTATTTCCCATAAATTGCACCAGCACATCTCCCAAAGTTGTGTTAATAAATTTCAAAATAAATGTCGAAGCAACAACCAAAAATAATAAATCTAGAATGCATGACATTAAAGGGATCATACATAGACAGAGAATGCAAATACCAGAGACGAAACAAATAGAACATTATACAACATAATATAATACCGAAGTCACTGTTAATTTAGCTTCTGCATTTGCGCATTTCGACAATTTATGTCTCTACAGTGCAGATAAAATCAAAATATTGGAAATCCATACGCCAAGATATATGTAAAGACTGAAAGAAAACGAATTACCAATAGAAACTAAATGGTAAAGCAAAATGAAATTTACTAACGATGAGAACCCCTTTAAAAAGGAGTATCATCATGAGCTCCGGAAGGGTAGGCATGACCTGTTTCACATGTGACACCTGTCACACTGCAAGTGGAAATTCCATTATAATAAACAATGAAAGGATATGGTGTAAATGCACATGTCTCTACAAATACATGGTAGAAATAACAAAATACCGAAGTTACTGTTAATTTACATTCTGCATATGCACATTTGAACAACCTATGTCTCTTCAGTGCAGATAAAATCAAAACATTTGGAAGTCCATAAACCGAAATACGTGTAGAAGCTGATAGAAAAAAAATAGGATCTAAATAGAAAAGCCAAAATTCAGCTGGGGACAGAGCTATGCACGAGGGAAATACTCCTAAGTATGAAACAAAATTTGAATTAGAATTGTTACAAGCAAGCAAATGAACAACGCCTTTTTGTTGACGAAATCAGCCTACAATATTGCATGCACGAAAGTAGCAAATGAGCTATGTAGACTCCATATGATGTGGATGTGGGTATATTACTAGAAAGATTGCTTAATATATAAAGTGATTTTCTGACAAAATCCATTACATCTCTAGTTTTGTAAGTACATATAGTGAATAAAACCAATTTCCACGCCTATTGCCTGTTTAAAGAAACCATACATGTATTGTAAACATTACTTGGCAAGCAGTCTCATGACAGTCGTCAGCTGTCCTGCATTGTAAGCATTACTTGGCAAGCAGTCTCATGACAGTTATCAGCTGTCATGCATTGCAATAATATATGCCGTTGTCATTTGATTATACACGTTAAGACTGATGGTTCTGTTCTCACTTACTTTACTTTTAAATATTAATGTGACTAACAACATAAAACAGGGTAAAGATATGAAAAACATTCATTATTATACTCACGTGAACGCAGTATCTTTAATATTTACTTGGATCGGTCGTGGGTCCTTTAGTCAAAATTATTGTTTGCAAAAAAAGCTACTTGATGATGTAGAATACATACGATGAATTTTAATCTCTTTCTTATAATTACATACCTACATAATCCCTGTTTTCATCTTTGGATATAAATAAATCTCCAGATTAAGTTAAGATGTTTTTGTTATTTTTCAGTTCTTAGTAAGTGTCAACATACAGATAAGTATACATATATAGTAACATTATTATTTCCCATAAATTGCACCAGCACATCTGCCAAAGTTGTGTAAATAAATTTCAAAATAAATGCCGAGGCAACAACCGAAAATAATAAATCTAGAATGCATCGCATTATAGGGATCATACATAGACAGAGAATACAAATACCAGACATGAAACAAACAGAACATAATACAACATAATATAATACCGAAGTTACTGTTAATTTAGATTCTGCATTTGTGCAGTCTCTTCAGTGCAGATAAAATCAACATATTTGAAATCCATATGCCAAAATATCTGTAAAGGTGGATGGAGAATGAATTACCAATAATAACTAAATAGAAAAGCAAAACGACAAAAATAATAAAGCACTAACGGTGTAATCCATCTTAAAAAATAGGAGTGTCATCATGAGCTCCGGAAAAGCAGGCATGACCTGTTTCACATATGCAACTGTCACACTGTTAGTGGAAATTCCAAATAAACAATAACAGGATATTTGCACAAGTCGCTATAAATACATGGTAGAAATAACAAAATACCGAGTTTACTGCTAATTTACATTCTGAGTATTCGCTTTTCGACAACTTATGTCTCTCTCGGAACATTTGGAAGTCCATAAACCGAAATATGTATAACAGCTGATAGAATACAAAAAAATCAATAAGATCTAAATAGAAAAGTCAAAGTTCAACTGCGGACAGAATTATACATTAGGGAGATACTCCTGAGTATAAAACAAAATTTGAATTAGAATTGTTACAAGCAAGCAAATGAACAACGCCTTTCTTTGTTGTTCTTCCGTTAATCAAGTAATAACTCTGGATATATCGACATATGTCCATCTTCATTTGTGATATAGATACATTGTAACGAACGGTCAAATCGGGATATTACCACAAAACATTTTGAGTGACAATTTTAACAGTGATTGAAGGCTACCTGGCTTTGTAGCTTTTCAAAAGGTAATTTCGCCCTGTTGACGAAATCGGCGTACAATATTACATGCACGAAAGTAGCAAATGAGCTATGTAGACTCTATATGATGTGAATGTGGGTATATTACTAGATCACAATTGTGATTAAGATTGCTTAATATATAAAGTGATTTTCTGACAAAATCCATTACATTTGTCTGTACATAAAGTGGATAAAACCAATTTCCACGCCTATTGTCTGTTTAAAGAAACAATACATGTATTGTAAACATTACTTGGCAAGCAGTCTCGTGACAGTCGTCAGCTGTCCTGCATAGCAATAATATATGCCGTTGTCATTTTATTATACACGTTAAGACTGGTGGTTCTGTTCTCATTTACTTTACTTTTAAATATTAATAACAGAGTAAAGATGTGAAAAACATGCATTATTATACTCACGTGAACGCAGAATCTTCAATATTTACTTGGATCGGTCGTGTGTTTTTTAGTCAATATATTATTTGCAAAAAAAAACTACTTGATGATGATGAATACAGGCGATTAATGTTAATTTCTTTCTTATAATTACATTACCAAAACAGGAAAACAGCAAACACCTACAATGGCCAGGAACTACAATCACATGCCACAATTTACAAGCAATCTGCACCAGAAAAACAAGACAAACATAAATAACGATAGGAACTCGGGATGGCTGGACTTGGTACCGGCACTAGCAAAAGCCAGTGGTAGGGTTAAACCGGTTTATGGGTACCCAAACCTCCCCTTTCTCTATCCCGTTTCCCTATAGTATCATGTGAATAAAATCCATTACAGGTAGACTACTAACTCAATGACCACCATCTTGGAACAGAAAAAGCATCAGACAAAACGTAATTTTGAAAGAAGGGTCAAAGAGTGCTCGCCGCTAAACTGCCGGCTAGATCAAGGAATCTAGTCTGCTGGTAAAACACTGTCGCACTACGGAAGAAAAATCAAACTCAAAACTTCCCGAAGGGTTTGGTAAAGAGTCTTCATGTATTTCAGTAGACATCGGCAGTATCAGTGAGAGGCCAGCATATATGTAAAGTCTTCAGGTCACTGGAATCCAAAGCCAATTTAACGGATTTGTTCAGAATATCTCGTCGATATCTACCATTACGTAAAGAATGTAAGTTACGTCCCAGTTTTTCTGGATTATTTATCAGTTTTTGACATTTTTTAACAATATTTACATACCTGCATAATTCGTGTTTTCATCTATGGATATAAATAAATCTTCAGATTTAGTTTGTAGATGTTTTTGTTATTTTTCAGTGAGTAAGTGTCAACATAGAGATAAGTATACATATATAGTAACCTTATTATTTTCCATAAATTGCACCAGCACATCTCCCAAATTTGTGTAAATATATTTCAAAACAAATGCCGAGGCAACAACCGAAAATAACAAATCTAGAATGCATCGCATTATAGGGATCATACATAGACAGAGAATGGAAATACTAGAGACGAAACAAACAGAACATAATACAACATAACATAATACCGAAATCACTGTTAATTTTGATTCTGTATTTGCGCATTTCGACAAATTATGTCTCTTCAGTGCAGATAAAATCAACATATTTGAAATCCATATGCCAAAATATGTGTAAAGGTGGATGGAGAATGAATTACCAATAATAACTAAATAGAAAAGCAAAACGACAAAAATAATAAAGCACTAACGGTGTAATCCATCTTAAAAAATAGGAGTGTCATCATGAGCTCCGGAAAAGCAGGCATGACCTGTTTCACATATGCAACTGTCACACTGTTAGTGGAAATTCCAAATAAACAATAACAGGATATTTGCACAAGTCGCTATAAATGCATGGTAGAAATAACAAAATACCGAGTTTACTGCTAATTTACATTCTGAGTATTCGCTTTTCGACAACTTATGTCTCTCTCGGAACATTTGGAAGTCCATAAACCGAAATATGTATAACAGCTGATAGAATACAAAAAAATCAATAAGATCTAAATAGAAAAGTCAAAGTTCAACTGCGGACAGAATTATACATTAGGGAGATACTCCTGAGTATAAAACAAAATTTGAATTAGAATTGTTACAAGCAAGCAAATGAACAACGCCTTTCTTTGTTGTTCCTCCAAATTCCGTATGTGTTAATCAAGTAATAACTCCGGATATATCGACATATGTCTATCTTCATTTGTGATATAGATAGATTGTAACGAACAGTCAAATCGTGATCTTACGACAACAAAACATTTTGAGTGACAATTTTAACAGTGATTGAAGGCTACCTGGCTTTGTAGCTTTTGAAAAAGTAATTTCGCCCTGTTGACGAAATCGGCGTACAATATTACATGCACAAAAGTAGGAAATCAGCTGTGAAATGTAGACTACATATGATGTGAATGTGGGTATATTACTAGATCACAATTGTCACTAAAATTGCTTAATGTATAAAGTGATTTTCTGACAAAATGCATTACATCTCTAGTTTTGTAAGTACATAAAGTGAACAAGAGGCTCTCAAGAGCCTGTATCGCTCACCTGTCCGTTGATTAACATAGACATTTTATGTTAAAGAGCCCTTATATATAATTAAACTATAAATCCAATATCCCTAATTAGTTAAAGGGGAGAAGACCTCTGTTAGTTTAACATTGGACCCCATGGGAAAGACTTAAGTTCACCGCTGGCTGCCATGTTGGATATCGCGCTGACCTGAAAAACACCTTTTTGCAAGGGACCACTCAATGACTATTACGGCCAAGTTTTGTTCCAATTGGCTCAGTACATTCAGTGGAGAAGATCTTTGAATGTGTTTTCCCATAGGGTCCAATGTTAAAACTATGTTCCCCACTGGCGACCATGTTGGATATAGTGCGATCCTGAAAAACACCTTTTTTGCAAGGGACCACCTAAGGACTATTGTGGCCAAGTATGGTTCCAATTGGCTCAGTAGTTTCAGAGAAGAAGATCTTTGAAAGTGTTTTCCCATATGCTCCAATGTTAAAACTATGTTTACCGGTGGCGGCCATCTTGGAATTCGCGCAGACCTTAAAAACACTTTTTGTTGTAAGGGATCACCCAAGGACTATTGTGGCCAAGTTTGGTTCCAATTTGCCCAGTAATTACAGAGGAGAAGATCTTTGAATGTGTTTTCTCATAGGGTCCAATGTTAAAACTTTGTCCCCCGCTGGCGGCCATGTTGAATGTAGTGCGATCCTGAAAAACACCTTTTTTGTAAGGGACCACCCAAAAACTATTGTGGCCAAGTTTGGTACCAATTGGCTCAGTAGTTTCAGAGAAGAAGATCTTTGAAAATGTTTTCCCATAGGGTCCAATGACAAAACTATGTTTCCCGCTGGCGGCCATCACGCGGACCTAAAAAACTCCTTTTTTCTAAGGGACCACCCAAGGACTATTGTGGCCAAGTTTGGTTCCAATTGGCCCAGTAGTTTCAGAGAAAAAAATTTGAAACGTTTTTTTTTCCATAGGGTCCAATGTTAAATTTTGGTCCCAGCTGGCGGCCATCTTGGATGACGTACAGACCTGTGCGACACAATTTTGAAAGGGACCACCCAAGGACTATAGGGTCTGTACGTCTCCTTCAAATTTGTAACTTCCGGGCACATAAATTGTACCCGGAAGTTACATTTTTGACAAAAATATGTGACGTTTCAAACAAAAAAACCAGAACGTCATAATCCTCAAACGCCATCTTTGGCGGGAAACGTTTTCGAATTGCAATCTTATCGTGAATTCTCGAAGGTCACATGACGTGACTTACAGACCATATTGTGGCCAAGTTTGGTTTCAATTGGTCAATGGTTTCAGAGGAGGAGATCTTTGAATGAAAAGTTTACGGACGGACGGACGGACGGGCGGAAGACGGACGCAAAGTGATTGCAAAAGCTCACCCTGGTATAGCCAGGTGAGCTAATAAAACCAATTTCCACGCCTATTGCCTGTTTAAAGAAACCATGCATGCATTGTAAGCATTATTTGGCAAGCAGTCTCACGACAGTCGTTAGCTGTCCTGCATTGCAATAATATATGCCGTTGTCATTAGATTATACAGTTAAGACTTATGGTTCTGTTCTCATTTACTTTTACTTTTAAATATTAATGTGACTCACAAGATATAACAGAGTAAAGATGTGAAATACATTCATTATTATACTCACGTGAATGCAGTATCTTCAATATTTACTTGGATCGCTCGTGGTTCTTTTAGTCAAAAAAGCTACTTGATGATGTAGAATACAAGCGATTAATTTTAATCTCTTTCTTATAATTACATACCTACATAATACCTGTTTTCATCTTTGGACATAAATAAATCTCCAGATTTAGTTTGTAGATGTTTTTGTTATTTTTCAGTTAGTAAGTGTCAACATACAGATAAGTATACATATATAGTAACACTATTATTTACCATAAATTTAACCTGCTTCTCCAAAAGTTGTGTAAATAAATTTCAAATAAATATCGAAGCAACATTCAAAAATGATAAATCTAGAATGCATGGCATTAAAGGGATCATACATAGACAGATAATACAAATACCAGAGACGAAACAAATAGAACATAATACAACATAATATAATACCGAAGTCACTGTTAATTTAGATTAAGCATTTGCGCATTTCGACAATTTATGTCTCTTCAAAGGAGATAAAATTTTAAATATTGGAAATCCATATACCAAAATATGTGTAAAGACTGGAAGAAAACGAATTACCAATAGAAACAAAATGGAAAAGCCAAATGAAATTTACTAAAGGTGTGAACCCTTTTAAAAAGGAGTATCATCATGACCTCCGGAAGAGTAGGCATGACCTGTTTCACATGTGACACCTGTCACACTCCAAGTGGAAATTCCATTGTATTTAACAATGAAAGGATATGGAGTAAATGCACAAGTCTCTACAAATACATTGCCGAAATAACAAAGTACCGAAGTTACTGTTAATTTACATTCTGCATACAGAACAACCTATGTCTCTTCAGTGCAGATAAAATCAAAACATTTGGAAGTCCATTAACCGAAATACGTGTAGAAACTGATAGAAAAAAATAAATAGGATCTAAATAGAAACGCCAAAATTCAGCTAAGGAGATAGCTATGCATGAGGGAAATACTCCTAAGTATGAAACAAAATTTGAATTAGAATTTTTATAAGCAAACAAAGTCCGTATGTGTTAATCAAGTAATAACTCCAGATTCACCGAAAAATGCAATTTCAAGATGAAGGTCAAGGAATGAGGCCGATGTGGAAGTGTCTGTGGTATCCTTAATTACGAGTTCTTTTGGATAGATCAGATGAAGAAAATCACCAAAGCGAGGGTTGTTTAGTGACAAAATATCATCTATATTAACGGAAGCTAAAATTGAAGGTTTGGGACAGTTTTTTACCTTCCATGAATTCAGCCTAACAAGAATTGAAAAAAAAGATAGGCTAGAACAGTTGCACAGTTTGTGCCCATAAGAATTCCGATAGTCTGTTGAAAAACAAGTTTTCCAAACTGGACAAATATATTGTAGATCAGAAACTCTAACATTTTAATCACTTGTTCCTCTGTTTATTTTTTCTCCTAAGTATGGAAGAAAATTTGAATTAGAATTGTTAGAAGCAACCAAATTTCGTATGTGTTAATGGATATATCGAAATATGCCCATTTTCATATGTGATATAGACACATTGTAACGAACCGTCAAATCGTGATCTTACGACAACAAAACATTTTGAGTGACTATTTTAACAGTGATTGAATGTTACCTGTTTTTGTAGCTTTTGAGAAAGTTCCTACCATCAATTATGCAATTTCAGAAGCCCGAACCTTTCATAAAACATCGGCGACAATGGCGAATGCATAATTTAAGAACGTTTCAAAACAAAATTATACGCAACACTTAAATGGTAGTCAATAAAAGATTCTATGCAGTCTCTAAAAACTGCTAACACATTCGACTTTTTAAATTATTCAACACACTTCGTGCAGCATGTCCAGTCATTACCTTTCAAAAAATAAAATACAACACCATGAAACTAGATGTTGTCGGAAACGACAGCTATCCCCGCACTCCCTGTTTGACGCAGAAAACAGTTGTTATACAGCCTTGGCATAATTTTTTTCATTATCTTTGAAATCTACCTATTGATAGTCATTATTGTTCTAGGATATATGGTTGCTAAGTAGAATTCCAAAAAATAAGTGGTCTTTGAGACTTTCAGGAAATTAACCAAAATTGGAATAAATATTTTTGAAATCCAGTTGTTGAAAATGTTTTTCCCAAAATAAATAAACAATTTAAGTATGGTTGCTAGGTAGAATTCCAAAAAAATAAGTGGTCTTTTAGACTTTCCGGAAATTTACCAAAATTGGAATCAACTATTTTTGAAATCCAATTTATGAAAATGTTCGTCCTAAACTACACAAACATTTTAAGTATGGTTGCTAGGTAGAATTCCAAAAACAGGTGGTCTTTGAGACTTTCAGGAAATTTACCATAATTGGAATCACCTTTCAGAATCTTAAGTTATCAGAATTTTGCTTTTTACCAAACACTTGTCAGAATATAATATAATATGCCAAAATTAAAGAAAAATATGTGTCTTTGACATTTTCAGGAAATTTACCAAAGTTGGAACCGGAACCAAAATTCCAAAAGCTTATTGCAAATCTATAGACTATATGCAACAATTCTGCATAA
>MJUU01070924.1:83954-99051 GCA_002080025.1 Modiolus philippinarum
AAGGGATCGGTCTTGATCGAGTTTCAAAATTTTAGCCGATCATGCCGATTTCTACCCGACTTTAACTCATTCGCTTCTCGATTTATGCCGAGTCGCTTCCAGACCAACTCGATTAGTACTCGATCATTTCTCGACTAACACGATTCATTCTTTTTTTCTATACAAGATCTTCCCGACCATAACCCGGTTTTTTCCCGACAAGTATCCGACTTTTACTCGACCACTCAAGACCTTTACTCGATTTAACACGACAGTATGTCATATTTTCACAATATCAAAACATGAGGCTTTCAAGAGCCCCAGTGTCTCACTAGGGTCTTACTTCAGTTTTTAAAGGAGCCATACAATGGACTCCAATGACTTTTTTGATCGAGTTTGGTTGATGATCATCGTTGATATGATGAAAATCTGCCAGATACTATATCAAGTGGGGACCAGCCAATGACTATTGTTTTCAATTTTGACCAATTGGGAAAGCAGTTTCAGAGTAGAAGATCTTTGAATGCTTAAGTAAGGTCGAATATTAATCTATGTTCCCCGTTGGATTGCATGCAGACAAGATAGATACTATTTTGAAATTGTAACATCCAAGGACTATTTTGACCAATTGGTCTAGTGAAAATCCTTCTGGTACAATGTTTAACTTTGTCCCCCTTAAGCAGTCATCTGGTATTAGCTGACGCTATGGCAGACACTATTTTGAAAAGGGATCCTCATTTGGCAATCGTGACAAGTTTGGTCTAATTGGCTTAGGGGTTTCAGAGGTAACGTTTGAATGAGTTTTCCTATAAGATCCAATTTAAAGCTATATTCCCAGTTGCCGGTTATATTTGATTAGAAGCAGGCATGGCGTTTTTTTTTTTCACATTGAACCAATCGAGATCTATCATCACTCTGTGGTTTCTGGGTAGAATATATTTGAATGCACAGTTTATGGACAAAGGACACAAAATAATGTCAAAAGCTTAACTTGGCTATATCAGGATTGTGGGAAAGAATATCAGATTGTACATGCTACTAGTATAATTAAAGGGTGAAGTGTAGAGGGCTTAAATTCAATCGATTAGCTATGCTGACAGAATTTGAAATTGAATCCGAGATTTACCAAATATACACATTCACTAAACACATGAATTCAAGAATAAAATAGTGTTTCTTCCGAGTAAGTTGGTACTCTTATCACAAAATTTGATTCAAGCTAAATCACACAAGGAAAATACGATTTTGAACATTTGTAACAGGTACTTGCAAAATAAATTCTTCTAGATTTGCACCGGGCAAATGATGTATCCAACGGGCAGCCACTCGCCATTTTCACTTTCTAAAAAAACGGATTTTTATACAGAACGCAGGTTTAAAGCTATACACAGAAACTACTGTACATCTAGTTACCACCCCATATCATGTGATATGTCTTCTGTTTTATATATCAGATTAGTCCTACATGTAATGACAGGAAAACACACAGTCGCTTTCTGACGCATGATTAGGAGGATGACCTGCTAGTATGTTAAAGCGAACATTCATTCCACTATAGTGACGACTTTGAAGCATTTCCTATTGTCTAACCCAAAATACGCGCCTTCTGTGTCAGATTCGCCTTCTCTGCTATTCAATATCTATCACAGTTATCGTCTTTTCCATGAAGCATCAGCCACATGGGCCACACATACACATTTTGCTGTACTACCACCATGCTGAACAGTACCCTGAATTTTCACGTTTCATCCCCATATATATATATATATATATATATATATATAAACTTTCAGTATGAACAATGTGAATAGCACTAGTATAAATACTNCTGTCCCTTATTACAATGGAACCGTAAACCTGACTGTCGGGTCAGTAGGTTATTTCCCTTTGTGGAAAACGTTATAAAAACGGAGCCAAAGTCGGGATAAGAAATAAACATGAAAGTGGTCTATTCAGCAGCAGCAGCCGCTGTACGGTAAGAAAAGCTACATATTCGCTGTTTAAGGGTATGCTCGCGTGGTCACTTCGCTGCTCGTGCTGCTCGTGTGCTCATCTCGGGAATATTGCTGCTGCTGCTGCTACAGTCGTTGTGCGGTGGGAAAGCGACAAATTCGCTGTTTAAGGGTATGCCCACGTGCTCGTTTCGCTGCTCACGCTGCTCATTTTCACTTCTCGCGTGCTCATTTCGCTGCTCGTGCTGCTCGCGTGCTCATTTTGCTGCTCGTGCTCATCTCGGGAATTCAGCGGTATGTGGTGGTGACGACAAGAGCCTTGTATCTTTTGGTGGGAGAAGCTATAAATTAGCCGTTAAAGGTATGCTCGCTTGCTCATTTCGCTGCTCATGCTGCTCTTTTACCCTGCTAAGGTTTTATGTTAGACAATAGTACAGAAAATATATAGAAAAGATTGAAGTACTGGATAACAAATATTAGAACTAAGATAAAGTACAAATACAAAGAATAAGACTTCTTTTCGCAATGGATATTCAAGCAATACGAAAGAAGGCATCAAAACAGAATAAAACAATAGAAAGAGGTTTGGGTTAGAATACTGAACCCGGTTGCCCCAACCCAACCGTCACACCACTCTCGCACCATTTCGCTACGCTCAGGTTGCTCTACGTTCGTGACGCTTGGAAGTAGGGTTTTAAGATGGTTATATAAGGAAAAATGGGCGTGGTTAATTAGCTCATTAGCATATTTTATAAAATTTATCGATTTAACATTGACTGTATGGGATCTAAGGTGACGTGCTTCACTACTTATAATGTAATTTTTGAATATATGTTTGTATTTTTTCATTCAACGGAATATGCATGCAGGAGAACTCTCTCGAATATTTGATTTCGTCTCTAAACTAATAGAATTGATATCTTGGAAGTCCAATATCAATTCTGGTATATCTAAATTTTTAATTAGATCGCATATTACATGTGTAAGATGTTCAATGTTTAAATTCAACAAATGTAAAGATGTATTTTAAATGTGGTTTTGTTGTTTTTGTTTCAGTCGGTAAGTATCAAGATATCCAGTCAGATAAGTATACATAGAAAGTAATCAAGTTTTTCGTAAAGGTTCCGAGGAACCTAGTGTCTCACATATTCACTCCATTGTGACACAGCCGTTAAAATTTGGGCTTTATTTAGATGTGGTTGCTAGGTAGAATTCAAAGAAATAACTGGTCTCTGAGAGTTTCATGAAAATTACCAAAATTTTAACCATACTTTATGAAATCAAACCATTCTAAATATTTGTTTTGACTAAATTTCATCAAAACAGTATGGCTGCTAACATAAATTCCCAACAATTGCTTGTTTTTGAGCGTTTCAGAAAATTAACCGGAACTGGAATCAAAAAAGTTTTGAAATCAATAATTGAAAATATTAGTTTTGCCTAAAGTTCATCCAAAAAGCATGGTTGCTAACAAGAATCCACAATTGCTTGTCATTGAGAGCTTCAGGAAATTTAACCAAAATGGAACCATATTCTTTTTTTCTTACTATTCAAAATTATGTCTCGTATGAAAATGGCTAAAATATTTATGCAAAAATTTAAAAAAAAAAGGAATTAGTCTCGGAAATTTTCAGGAAAGTTGGAACCAAATAAACTCCGAAAGCTTATTGCGCATCTATTGACTAAATGCAAAACAATGTACATCATAATTTAATTCCTTTGTCTTAATTTTGTTTAACAATGTTGATATACGGATCTAAAGTGAAAATTTAGCCTTTTTTTTTTTAACAAATCAGAACATAGTATGCACATTTGCTGTTTAACAAATTTTCCGAAGTACAGCATTAGCCAAAATCATTGATGCGGAAAATATAGGTCAAGGTGTCCTGATTCTGATATGGATGCTGGTTACTTCCGAAAAATAAACCACTCATCAATCATCATTTGTCTTTGACATGTAGGTACTGAAATATGATGCAAAGAAAAAAAAAGATCGAAAAGGCCAATAAAAGAAAAAAATACGGAGAAATTGGGATTTTTTTTTCTCGAAAAAAATAGTACAATAATATAGTAGTGCTAAAGATTGGGTTAAAATTTCATTGATATTGAATATGATTTTTGAGATAACCATCTGCTAATTATGAGATGTTATTTCATAATTATTGGATACTATCCCATAATTATGATATTATCTCAATATTATGAGATAATTATCTCATTAATATGAATCATTACCTCATAGTTACGAGATACTTTCTCGTAATTATGAAATAATATCTCATTACTGTGAACTAATATCTCATTATTATGAGACAGTATCTCATAATTATAAGATGACATCTCAAAGTTTGATTGGTGACCTCATTAAATGTTTTGTATTCTCTCAGTAAATTAAAATAAAGGGATATGAAGTAAATGTACATGAGACAAAATCCTTATAAATACATGGCAAGACTAAGCAAATGAAACAAAACTTTCATTGTTGTTCTTCATCTTGAAGTCACAATGAGGCATTCAACAAAGGACAATCGCTCTTACCTCAAAGTAAGTTCAAGACGGCCCCTGGCACCGGTGTAAGAGGGATTCGCTTGCTAAATGTTGAACAACGCCACATCCATCCCCCCTTTTTTACATAAAATTGGTATGGATGCGGGGTTGTCAACAAACATAACATATCATGCAAAGTACTCTTACAAACACTGTCATCCGTTGCCCGACAAAGGGACCAATAGACAATACAACATATAAACGATCACAGGGCACTCATTGAGTTGTTTGTAAGAAAAATTGGCAAGTTAAATCGGCAGAATATATATACAGATGGCCAGAAAAATAGTTTATTTGTTTACAATGGTGAATAAAAGGATATGGAGTAAATGCACATGAGGCAAAGTCTCTACAAATACATGGTAAAAAACAAGCAAAGGAACAACTTTTATTGTTGTTCTTCATCTTGAAGTCACCATGAGGCCTTCAACAATGAGCTTTGCTCATACCTCATAGTAAGTTCAAGACGGCCCCTAGCACCGTATTAAGCGGAATTCTTTGCTAATTGTCGAGCAACGCTACATCCATGTCTTTCTTGGTCATGGGTGCGGGATTGTCAACAAACATCAATTAAACTGGCAAAGTGCTCTTACAATCACTGTCATCCTTTGCCCGACAAAAGCACTAGTGTCTTAAGCTAGTGGACAACTACAACATATAGACAAACACAGGGCACTCATCAAGTCGAATGTAAGAAAACTTGGCGTTATAAAACAAGAAAGCCAAATGTTGAATTTTGATACTGACAAAAAATACAGAACATACACCTCAAACACGGAGAATCTTTTTACGGACTTCACGTCGTTTCATCTCTATATGTTTGATTTTAATACTTGAGTGTCACAAAAAAAGTAAACACAAATTGCATTTTTAAGGTTAATACCAAAATTTACTTAAAGCAAGTGATATTTTATGTGTTTTTGGGGTATTAAATTTAATGAAACGGAATTATTTTTTTTTGGTCTTTACTGAAGAAATATTTGATGATGGAATTAATGTCTACAGAATTTACATTTACTACACAATATAGAATATCAGTAAAAGTATCTTACTATGTGATAGTAAATAACAGCTGTTAACTAAAAAATACATACATAATTCATAAGTTCTGTCCTTAGCTGAATTTTGGCTTTTCTATTTAGATCTTTTTGATTATTTGTTCTCTATCAGCTTTAACACGTTTTTCGGTTAATGTATTTCCAAATGTTTGGTTTGATCTGCACTCATGAGACATAAGTTGTCGAAATGCGTATATGCAGAAAATAAATTAGCAGTAACTTCGGTAATTTGTTATTCCAATAGTAAGACAAATATTCAAAATGTAAGTAGCTAATGTGTGTTCACTTTCTTCTATGGCACCAACCAACCGTTTGGAAAAACTACAAATCAAAACAATAATGCAAAATGGGGATTAAATAATCATGAAAATAAGGCAGTGATTCAAAGAGGATTTAGAAACTAGAGGCTTCCAGGAGCGTGATCGCTCACCTGGCTTTCAGTTGCTTAAGCTAACATTTTAAGTTATACAGTTGAAGTTAAGTCTCTCAAACTTTGTTAAAACACCACCAATATCTTAAACTGTATCTAAAGTCTGATCTGATCTTGTTTTACTATTTTTCTTTGTTGCCCATTTTTGTCAAAAATGTACTTGCTTATGACCACTTTCAACACCAGTTTTGAAATTGAGACATAATTTTGCAAATGGCGGTCAACAACAATTTTTAAAACCATATTTTTAAGTCAATATTTATTTGGAAACCCAATTTCTCTGAAATAGGAAAATATAGGAAAATGTTGAATTTTCCCGCCTTTTTGGTGGCCATTTTGAAAATGGCGGTCAACAAACAATTTTCCACATGACTTTTGAAGTCGCTACATCAATATCCACTAGGACACCAAATTTCATTGAAATCAGACAATGTTAAATCTTCCCGTCCAATGTTAAATTTTCCAGCCTTTTTTTGGTGGCCATTTTGAAAATGGCGGTCAACAAACAATTTTCAGCATCTGTTTTGAAGTCGCAACATCAATATCCACTTGGAAACCAAATTCATTGAAATCGGACAATGTTGAATTTTCCCGCCTTTTGTGGAAGCCATTTTGAAAATGGCGGTCAACGAACAATTTTTAACATTGGTTTGAATTTGCGACATCAAAACCTATTTGGAAACAAATTTCCATTGAAATTGGACAATGTTGAATTTTCCCGCCTTTTTTTCGCGCCTTTTTGTAAATGGCGGTCAATGAACAATTTTCAGTATCTGTTTTGAAGTCGCAACATCAATATCCACTTGGAAACCAAATTTCATTGAAATCGGACAATGTTAAATTTTCCTGCCATTTTTTTGGCCATTTTGAAAATTTTTAATCATTTACACTAAACCTTCATCTTCGAGGCTTGTCTAGGGTATATTGGGATACGGGATATTTGCCACTTTTCTTAAAGGGATATGGAATATTTGAGACAAAAAGTACTGGGATATGGGATATTTTGAGTATAGAAAACGGGATATTTCAATAATTAATGGGATATCTTCAATTTTCAAAGGGATATTTTAGACCAGACTTACTGGGATATGGGATATTGGGACCCCCCTTAACAAGCCTCATCTTCTCTAGTTATGGATATAAAAGACGACAAAATATGAAATTTGAAAATTCCATGAAAAAGGGCAACAACTCCTACAAAGATTTTTGGATTTTCTTCAAAATTTCAGGGTGTGTAGATCTTTGATATGCTGAACCTTTTTGCAATTTACACTTGACCTCTATCTGTTACACTTTTTAAAATAAAAAATATATATATTAAAATTTAGAAAATTTTACGGAAAAGGGCAATAATTCCAACACTAGATTTCGGATTTTCTTTAAAATTGCAGGGCGGGTCGATCTTAACATGCTGATTATTTTCACTCTCAATCAGATTTTTGATATCTGTAACGGTTTTCGAGTTATTTGCAAAAAATGCAATTTACCACTTTGTTCTATTTTTAGTAACAGCAGCCATGTTGCTCGGTTTTCGAACTAATCGAACACAATTTTGACACTGTTCACCCTGGTGATGATTCAGGTCAAGTTTGGTAACAATTGGCCCAGTGGCTTCTGAGGAGAAGATTTTTTAAATTGATGACAAAAAGTATCAAATTTCTTAAATTTGACCAATAAAGGGCAAAAACTCCTATATGGGTAGTGAGATTTTCTTCAAAATTTCAAGTTGGGTAGATCTTGATATGCTGAACATTTTTGCAATTTTAAGTTGACCTCTATCTGTTATAGTTTTTGCGTTAAAAAATAAAGAATATCAAAATTTTGAAATTTTCACGGAAAAAAGGGCAATAACTCTAAGACGGGTTTTTCGGATTTTCTTCAAAATTGCAGGGCAGGTAGATCTTGTCATGCTGATCACTTTTACCCCATGTCAGATTTTTGATATTTGTAATGGTTTTTGAGTTATTTGCCAAAAACAGCAATTTACCCCTATGTGTTATTTTTAGTAACGGCAGCCATGTTGTTTGGTCCTCGGACTAATCAAACACAATTTTGAATCGAGATATCCTGGTAATGATTCAGGCCAAGTTTGGTTAAAATTGGCCTAGCGGTTTCAGAGGAGAAGATTTTTGAAAAAAGTTTACGACGGACGGACGACGGACGGACCGACGACGGACGCCGACGGACGCCAAAAGATGGCAATAGCTCACATGGCCTTTTAGGCCAGGTGAGCTGAAAACACATATTTTTTTATGCATATGCCTATTATCTTATTGATTGTGAACGCAACAAAGAGGATGGATTGTATATTTGCCATATTTGACAACAAAATACCGAAGTTACTGTAAATTTAGTATCTGCATATGGCCTTTTCGACAACTTATGTCTCTTCAGTGTTGATAAAATCTAAAATTGAGAATACCATTAACTCAAAGATGTTTAAAACCTGATAGAGAACAAAACAGTGGCAGTGGAATACCGAAGGAACAAAGGAGTGAAATTTACAAAGACATGGCCAAATCGAGAACACAGAAAACAATGACGTTAGATAGATACAAAGCACTGAAATAGAAATCACAACATTCAAAACAAAGCCACTCACAGTGTGAACTCCAGTGAAACTTAAAGTGACATCAGGTGCTCCGGAAGGGTAAGCATGTCCTGCTCTGTTAACAGCACCCGCCACACTGTGAGTGAGTCAATCCAGGAAAATTTCAAAGTCGGTAGTCAAATCCGGGAAGACTTGAATGTAACTGAAAATGTCCACTTTCATTTGGGATCCTCGTCATATTTTTCAATGATGTTATGGTGGAATTTCTTGAGGAATGAAATTAACATAGGTTGAACAAATCCCTGACTAAGCAGCTTTTGGGACAGTGTTTTTGCTCTGTTCAAAAAATCACTGTACAAACTACACGCTCGACAGTAACGAATCAACTGTGAAATGTACACTCCATGGGCTGGAGAGGTAAGTATATTGCTGCTTAGAAAGGGAAAGTTCACAATTGGGAAATTAAAATCATCACGCTTTTTATACAGCTTAGATTTCAAACGTCCAATAATCAAATATGATCTAAAAGGAAAGCCAAAATCAGCTAAGGACAGAGCTTTGCATGAGGGAGATACTCCTTAGTTTTCAACAAAATTTACAAAAAAAAATTAGATATTGCAAGTTTCCAAATAAAATCGGCTTTCGGGTCAGTACCGAAGTACTGACTACTTGGTTGTTGAAAATACTCGAGGACTAACAGTCCACCAGCAGTGGCATCGCCCCAGTGGTAACAAATTACAAAATACCGAAGTTACTGTTAATTTAGTTTCTGCATATGCACATTTCTACAACTATATTGTTTAATAAATTACAATTATTGTCATCTTATCTGTCCTGTACGTAATAATATTTTACTGCATTTTAAGTATACTGCTGTATACCATTGTAATAGACATCTTTCTTTTTTCAAACTTTGGTGTAAACCACATGTCTCATCAGTATCAATAATGTCACATGCTTGTGAAATGGGGTCTTGTTTTTCTGATTTTGTTACTTTTACACATTTTAGCCGTATTACTAATGGCATACTGCTGTCGTTGTACTTTGGTTGTATGTCTAACTGTATTATTTATGTCACTCTTTTATTATTTCGTAGTATCTTCCTTTTTACAAAACCTGACAAAAGGTATGCTCTTTTTGAAATGCAAGTGTTGTTAAGTCTAGGCAGTCCTTTATTGTCTTGCATGCTACGATAGTTGCTAAAGCGAGATAAAGGTATTACTTTCCGGCGGCGTCGTCGTTGTTAACTTTGTCTAAAACCATGATAACTACTTGCATTGATCATATTGTGGCAATAATTAACTTAACTTATCTTTCCAGCATTACATGCTTCAGATGACCTTGACTTCATGGTTTATTGACTTCATGAAAATTTTGGGAATAGTTTCACATTCGTCCTTCTCTCGGTTACTATAATATCTGGCTCCACGGTATTTTGTGTATTGTATTTTTAAGGGCACAAGAAAAGTCTGCCCTTGGCCTAATTTGCACTATAGTTTTGGTCTATTATAATAGTAACAACTACGTAGATACATGCCAGTCTGACACATGTCATATGTAGCCTTGACCTTAATTTTATGATTAATTGGCTTCGTTAACATTTTTACATTAATACTTATTAATCTGCAACTAGAAGATATAGAGTCTGCATATAATGTCTATTGCTACATATTCATGGGTTCATGCCAGCCTGACACCTGTCATGGTTCATGCCAGCCTGACACCTGTCATTGTAACTTGACTTCAATTGCATGGTTGAGTGACTTTGCTAACTTTTAATATTTATTTCAATTTGTCAACATATGTAACATAAATGATGTTTTGTTAATTCTTGGCCGATTAATACTTTGCATTTTAATCCATTCACAGCGCTTGAAGGGATGGCCAAGATTAAAATATTTGGTTAAACTTGACCTCAGTTCCTCTTTTGTTTTCGTATTTTTTTTAATTATGTTTGTATTCCTAAATTATTACACTTTATCATAGATATCTTTTAAATGTTGATGGTATATGTTGGTAAAATTATGCATTTTCAGGCGAGAAATGTTTCAGAAAATGTAAAATACAAAAATAACTAGATGCAAGCTTGCTTCAAAATGGCTGTGGTTTTTCAAAAAGTTATATGCCAAGGTCCATGTTATGAGGTCCAATATTCTGGTAACGTTTGAAAAGTTTTATCACAACTCGAAACAATTCAAATGCAAGGAATACACATGAGCAATATGAAAAACCTATTATTTATCATTTAAAAGATATACCCGATGTTAAAGATTTGTGCAGACAAACAATCAAACGAAAAGCAATGTTTCCGAATCTTCGATTCTTGTGTGCATGAAAATGTGCTTAAATGATATCAAACCCTTTGTTATCCAGAGTAATAGTAATTTTGAGCTTTTTTACGTACATTTGAATTTCAAAATATTATCAACATGTTGCATTATTTGGTCACGACTGTGTGCTATTAACATGTTGCATTACTGGGTCAAGACTGTTACACAAATGCAACTGGGTCAAGACTGTTACACAAATGCAACTGGGTCAAGACTGTTACACAATCTAAATAGACAGAGTATATGAATAAAACATTAAAAGGGACAATATTATTTGTACTATTAATGGTTGTTATTATATACTTGGTGGTAAAAAAATTTAGGGTAAGTAGAAACACTTCAACTTTTTATATAATGTTGGCTTTCTCTCGCCCACGGCAAAAAGTCGCGCAGGCGAGACTTGGGGATAGCGTTTCCAGCGGAGGTGGCGGCGTCAGCAATTGGAAACTATTGAGAATAAACAAGCTCATGTAAGTCGTAGGTCCATAGTATTTGATGTGCAGTAGCATAAGTATGGGTACAACTCAAATCCCTATATAGTTTATGGCCCAATACCCTTGAGTCGTGCCTGAACAATCACGCTATGTTTCAAAGCAAGCGGTTAGTCAAGCCTGTGCGACTAGTCCTAGCCTCTTGGTATTAAAATGCAGTTGTGTATTGAGGAGTACATACCAAATCCATGACTAGATGGTGATCCTGAACCGGTAGTCACGTGAAGTTTTTCGCAAGCACTCAGTTAGTACAACTTGTACTGGTAGTCCTAGCCACTTCAATATTTGACGTGTAGTTGCATCCTACAAAGTAGATATCGATTGCATGCCCCAAAAGTGGCCGTGACCCCTAAGCCATGCAGAAACGATCACGTTAAGTTTTTTCACAAGCATATTGTGCATCCTGTAATAGTAGTCCTAGCCACTTGAAATTTGACATGTAGTTTATTCTTGAGGACTACATATCAATATTCAACGCCCAGACGATGACCCTTAGTCATGCATGAATAATAAAGTTCAAACTTCTGCAAGCAGTTAGTACACAGTGGCGGATCCAGAGTTTCTGCTAAGGGGGGCCCGACCAATATTTTTTTCAAAAGGGGGGCCCGGAACCCATTTTAAATATTTTCCGGACTAAAGGGGGGGGGGGGGGGCCCGGGCCCCTCCGGGCCCCCCCCTAAATCCGCCACTGGTACATTCTGTACTAATGGCCCTAGCTACTTTGCCATAACATGCATTGCGTACTCTCTGTATATTTCATTTATGTTATGGTGTATTTGTTCCTGAGAGAATTTCTCGTATGGAAGCACTATCATGATCTATCATAACTTCAAATTTTGGCTATTTCAAAATGTTATCAGTCTGAACACTTTTATTGTGTAAACACCTGATCTCATGATTTTATTATACCAAGTTTTCTCAAAATTGGCTGGATGAGTGCCCCGTGGTTGCTACTATGGTCAGGGTAATCTCATTAATCCGACACTCATTATCCGACACTTATTAGTGCGACACTCATTTATCCGACGCTTATTAGTCTGACACTCATTAGTCCGACACTTGTTCAATTCATTACCATAATTTTCTTTTCTTGCCCTCACAAAATACTGGTACGGTTGTCCGACCAGTGGTTCTGATGTCGATTCAAAGATTGGAAAGGACGCTTGCCTTTTTTGTATTCTGACTTTCTGTCAATTCTACAATTATGTCACTATTGTATTTCAACCACATTTATTTGGACGGATTAAAATAAAATGCTAAAACTGCTTTATACATGTATTAAAAATAAGAATTCGCTACAGAGATCACAGACCATTTTTTATCCCCTTAATATGCAATCACAAAGTGTTCTCTGCAGATATCATGGATATAGATTGTACCGATCATTTAAAGATGTAAAGATTCATTGCATTCCGGTAATCTTAGATTTAAATGAGGTTTCAAGGAATAAAAAAAATTAATAAAGTACCCCGAAAAAAAAAAGCTGAAATTCACTGAAAAAAACAAATTTTAAAAGAATTTGGAGAACAGGCTTGAAAAGCAGGCACATTTTCAGAAGGCTTCAATACAGAAATTCACAGAGTTATCTCTTTAGGAAATCTTTGGATGCAAGATAAGAATAAAAATACCGAAAAATACATATCGGACCATATAAACGCAAAACAACCGTCCATTTAAGTGTCTACTGTACTAAGTAAAAAGAGGTGTGAACCATTTATTTCCTTCAGCATAAGAATTTTAAATCTTCTACAAAACCGTTTGAAAGGGTTATTTGTTAAATATGATTTCAAACAAAATCAATTCAAACCCATTTTCATACTTTTAGTACATGAATTCAATTTTGACAAATTTTGAAACTTTTTGTAGGCTTTTGCTAAAATTCGTTGCATAGCACCTCCAGAAACAAACTAAATTTACTGCTATGTGGGAAGGAAAATGTTTTCAAATTCGCAACAAAACGGGTGAATTGGTCTTGGTTCACGCTATCCTTAGAGCAGTACCATCTTCCACACCCAAACAAAATGGTTTCAATGGACACAAAAGACTATTTACATCCATTTTGAACTGCTAATGTCGGACAACAAACTAAGGTGGCATATATTTTTTCCAAGAAAGTGCACGATTTTCCATAAAATTTGAGCATTTTTGAAAATGGCGCACCATAGGCACAGCATTAATGAATAAATGGTCATACTTCTTTCATACATCAAGCTTAATATCAGATAGACCATAATAATTTGGCTGAATGGGATTAATGGGTCGAATAAATGTATTTGATTTTCTTGCAGAATGTAGGCAAAAATCGACAACAAATAAAACTAGAGGCTCCCAGGAGCCTGTATCGCTCACCTGCTTTTCAGTTGCCACAATCATGGTAACATTGTAAGATCATATACAGTTGATCATCAGTCTCTCAAACTTTAGTACCTCAAACACTACCAATATCTTGAACAGTATTTAAAGTCTGATCATGTTCTATTATTTTTCTTTGTTGGGCTTTATTGACAAAAAATGCTCTTGCTAAGGACCACTTTAGACACCAGTTTTGAAACAGAGATATCATAATGTAAATGGCGGTCAACAAACAATTTTCCCGCCTTTTTTGGCAACCATTTTGAAAATGGCTGTCAGCAAATAATTTTCATCATAAGTTTTGAAGTTGCGACATCAATACCTATTTGGAAACAAAATTTCATTGAAATCAGATAACATTGAATTTTCCCGCCTTTTTTGGCAGCCATTTTGAAAATGGCAGTCAACAAATAATTTTCAACATTGGTTTTGAAGCTGCAACATAATACCTATTTGGAAACCAAATTTCATTGAAACTGGACAATGTTGAATTTTCCCACCTTTTTTGGCAACCATTTTGAAAATTGGGGTCAACGAACAATTGTTAACATCTGTTTTGAAGTTGTGACATCAATACCTATTTGGCAACCAAATTTCATTGAAATCGGAAAATGTTGAATTTTCCCGCCTTTTTTGGTGGCCATTTTGAAAATGGCGGTCAACGAACAATTTTTGACATCAGTTTTGAAGTTGCAACCTCAATAGCTATTTGGAAACCAAATGTCATTGAAATCGGACAATGTTGAATTTTCCCGCTTTTTTTGGCGGCCATTTTGAAAATGGCAGTCAACGAACAATTTTCAACACAGGTTTTGAAGTCGCAACATCAATATCTATTTGGAAACCAAATTTCATTGAAATTGGACAATTTTGAATTTTCCCGCCTTTTTTGGCGGCCATCTTCAAAATGGCGGTCAACGAACTATTTTCAATGCAAGTTTTAAAGTCGCCTCAGCATGGCAAACATTTCATAAATTTACACTTAATCTTCATCTTCTATAGTTTTGGAAATAAAATCGAAAAATATGAATATTTTAAAAATTTGGTGAAAAAAGGGCAATAACTCCTACAAGGGTTTATGGATTTCCTTCAAAATTTCAGGTTGGGTAGATCTTGATATGCTGAACATTTTTGCAATTTACACTTGACCTCTATGTCTTACACGTTTTGAAATAAAAAATAAAAAATGCAAAAATTTTGAAAATTTTATGGAAAAAGGGCCATAACTCCGAGATTGGTTTTCAGATTTTCTTCCAAATTGCACAGTGGGTAGATCTCATCATGCTGATCATTTTTACCCATGTCAGAATTTTGATATCTGTAATGGTTTTTGAGTTATTTGAAACAGCAATTTACCCCTGTTCTATTTTTAGTAACAGTGGCCATGTTGTTTGGTCTACGGAGATA
>MJUU01070926.1:0-12284 GCA_002080025.1 Modiolus philippinarum
TTGTGGAATAGTTATCCGAGTGGTGATCCTCAAAATGGAAAGAATTTCAATCTCAGTATTGCCGGAGCGAGTTGTTAAGGGTGTTTCGTTCCAATTTAAATATTTATTAAGAAAACCTTATATCTTATCAAGATTATTGTTTAGCCAATTTAAAAATCAATTGCCTTATCAATCTGTTATCGTAAAGCATAAAATTAAAAACATAATTATTACAGACCTCTGTTCACTTCCCAATCTAAAATCGGGGCTTTCCTATATCCTATATTTGATCAAACATTACAATGTACTTGTTCCATGTATTTTCTTCATAGTCATGTATAGCCAAATCCGAAAAGTACCACTTTGATTTAAATATCAGACGTAACCAACATCGATTCCATGTATTTCTTGTTTCCTATTCCAATTTATCATCAGTTTTACAAAATCAGAAGCATTACTAGTCCCGGCTATAATGTAATAAGTCGAAATACGGAAAAAACAATTTTAATTATATTGTAACCACTTTTTCTCCGCCATCTTGATATTTACTCTACTCGATTAAACCTGCGTTTGGTCTAGGTTGAACTCGAGTAGGGTCAGAAGGTCAAATTGATGACGTTGCAGAGTAACTCGCGCCGTTTGATTGGAACAAGAGAAATTAGAGTAACCCGATTTAAGCAAATCGAAGTCGACCTTCAACATTCGAGAAAAGTTTTAACAACATTAAAAGACAACTGTCGAGGAAAAATTCCAAATACATTAATTATAGAGGAAAAATGCAAAATGCGTAAAGTATAGACAGCATAATACGGAAGTCCATAGGGAACTTTTTACGAGGTTCCCTATGGGCTTCCGTAGCATAATGAAACAGTTTGCATGGAGAATTGAAGATACTGTGTATATTTCAAACCTCTTAGTTTTAGACTACATTTGAGCATGGTAGATGGAATACCGCTCCACAAACAAAAAATTGAACTTATTGTAATACAAATTGTTGTGATGACGAGCTTCATAACATCATGAAATGCTCTTTCTGTACTGAGCATAGACAATTGTATTTCAGAAAGAAATTATACATACGACCTAATACTTTTTATTTTTTGAATTGGGTATATTTATGGCTCCGGATAAAATTTTGGGTCCTCTCCGGTTTTGACCTCTTGGCATCGAATTAGATACCGTTCTGCAAGGAAACGTTTAAAAATGTCTTGATTTAGTTGACAATTTCTTACATAGGAAAACATTTACTCCATATTCTTTTATTCACCAGTAATTATGGTTGCTTAGTGGTCCGCCGAAGGGCTTTCTTTAAATGTCTTTTTGATTTTACTTGGGCCCTGAAGACCATATCACCGAGTAAAACTAAATAGGGGTTGCAAGGTGCGGAAAATCTGTCTGCTAGATTATTTTTTTTTCATGGATGAGAGATTCGCAAAATCAGACATCTTAGAGCTCTACACGAATACCTCTGGCTTTTGATAACGGAACATTATTTTGGATTTCGTGATTTAGTGGCACTTTATACCATTCTTAATGGTAGGAGGCAAATAATAACAATAAAAGAATTAAACCCTATTGTTTTGACTGTAGATGTTTGGGGTCGTGTATTGAAAAATAGTTGTATTTGTTAAACCTCTCTGTATATTTTTACTACATAATCACATTACAGAAAAAAAAATAACATGTCTGTTTTTTTGATACACGTCGATAGGGAATGTTGCCGGTCAACAGTTTTTGAGCTGTTGTCCGCTTCCAAACTGTTGCCCTCTCAATCACACTTCATTGGTTAACGACATCACGTGGTTATTATTTCGTCACTGCAAATTCAAGTTTTTTTGTTTTCTAAATTGACTGACTTGTTCTTTATCTTTTTAAAATACCTGCCGGAAAATGCAAGCTGACCATTGTTTTGCACGGATTTCTTTTAAATCCCATATCGTATCAAAAATGTGCATTTCATACAATCCAAATATTAATTACCACTTGTACCAATTTCTTTCTGACATAACCGTAAAGTGTACATTGCATCGTACAATATACCGGTAGATTGAATCCTAAGATATATACTACAAAATGTACGGTCTACATGTATAATATATTATACCTTGATGTATTTTCTAGATACACCAAAGTAATATATGCAAGACTTGTAATATTCATAGCTACATGTAGACTACTGACATGGTTTATAAATTTTCACTGGTGTTATGATTTGTTAACAACATATTGTTAAAACAAAGGTATAACAAAACAGTTATAGACAGCAACTCTTAATTTGTTAGACCCTCAAACCAAACTGTTGACCTCGGTCTGCCGGCCTCGGACAATGGTTTGGTCTTCGGGTCTATCAAAACGGCTGTTGTCCTCGCACCAGTTAATAACTGTTTCCAGTTTGACAATGGGGCATTAAGGGACCGACCATTTAACTTGAAGGGGGGCTATGGTTTTTTTCTTAAAAAATATTTTGGATCTGATTTTATGCGAAAAAAATATTTTGGCTGCCAAAATGATGAAAAAAAATTTTCTGAATGAGCCTTTCTGTCCAAAAAATAATGTAAATTTTGAAAAAAAATATTTTGTTGATACGCGTGCAAAAAATAAATAAGTTGTTTCGCGCGAAGCGCGAAAAAAATTTTCTGTCCAGAAAAAAAAACCATACCCCCTCCCCCTTCAGGTTAAATGGTCGGTCCCTAATTTACTTTTGAATAAACAAAGTAGTAATAGGAAAGAGATTATGTTTCTGATCAGAAAATTGAGTCTACTGAATTTGAAGCATAATATGTTGTTCAAAAGTGAACATATAGAGGGAAAGAAAAATTATTTAAGTGATGCTCTTTCACGTTAACAGATTCATTTTTTTTTTTTTTCACATGAAGCCAACGGCAGACAAACAGCCAACAATTAAATACCAATATTGCCAGAGTTGCCAAGTTAAGTGATACCATTGAAGTTCCTCATCTGTCAGTACTCAAAAATTGTTTGACCGAGTTTGGAAAGATTTCTGTAAATTTTGTTTGACAGTCCTTACATAAGCACAATCATTACGTTATATCTGGCTCATCTGCATGTTAAAAGTTTTGTTAAGTGAACTTGGTTGACATTTAATTCTACAACAGGTTCTCTACACAAATTACGTGACAAGCAAGATCCATCTTCCTCATTCCTTATATTAAAACTATTACACACACGAAGACAAAACCCAACAAAAGATACTAGACTTCCAATAACACTGTCACTGCTGCACATAAGCACTATTTTCGTGTAATTCTGGCTATCAGAGAAAAATGTTAAAATGTATGTTTTTGCTAATGGGTTTTTACGGGGCGTGGATAACCATCGAGTTCGAGTTAGCGTTAGAATTCGAGTTAAGGTTCGAGTTCGAGTTACAGTTCGAGTTAAAAGTCGAGTTCGAGTTCATATTCGATTCAACTCGAAAAATGGATTATAATTTCAACTATCGAGTTAAACGTCGAGTTACGTAAAAATATAGGAATACTTTAATAAAATGCGTTTGTCAATGTTGGCAAGGCATGGAGCTTGAACCCGAACTCAAACTTTAACTCGAATTTTAACTCGAACTCAATGGTTATCCACACCCGTTTTTAAGGTTAGGGGAATTTACAGTAGTGGTATCAAGTGAGGGAAATTATATCATTTACAGTTATCCAGCGTAATTCTGACAGATGCAGGTTTTGTTATCAAATTTAACATTTCCAAACATTCATGCCCAGGAACGATTGATTGATTGATTAATTGGAGTTTAACGTCCAGTGAGCAATATTTCAGATATATCGGGATGAGAACAAATTATTCAATTAAAAAATATAAGGAAAAGAATGAAAAATAAAGTTAGAGGGACAACCGGGGCAACGAGGTTGGAGTGCCTCTCGAATTAGGGATAAATGGGTAGGGGTGGAAATTTTGCCCTGGGACGGTAAAGAAATATAGAGCATTCTAAAGAAAGAGCATTCTATTAAAACATGGTTGCCTGTTTTACAATTCAATTGATTATGCGGTATATAGGTCCAAATTTAATGAAGCATTGGATTGAGCCTTTTCTTTTATTGGGTTGGCAACAAGAAAATGTAAAGGACAGTTTGTAATTAGGGTAGCAACATATGTACGTACATCGACAATGCAGCAAGAAAAGACAAATGCTCAAATTATAGTCATTGCAAAATGGCATAATGCTTTTTATTTAAGAACCAGGTCGTCTAAGTAACAGCAGGGTGCAATGGTGCAGTGGCACATTGAGGAAAAAACGCAATTTTTTCATGTTTGATTTTAATAAAACTAACCAAGAAAACGTCATTTAAAAGTTCTGTGTTATTTTGCCTTTTTGAGTTATTAGCGTCCAAAATTTAGTTACATTGTACAGCGAAAAGTACGGGAACATTTTCCCGCCATTTTTTCTCTATATAACCAGTTAAGAATTATCTGGAGACCTAACACATGTTTGAATGTAAAAATTTTTGGGGTGTGTGTTTTTATGACCAAATGAATACATTTAAGCCATAAAATGCAGAATCTTCGTTTTTGATGTGCCAACTTAAAAAAATCATAGTACCTTGTAGGAACAATTAGTTCAAATGTTATTATCTTAAACTGTATATAGATTGTGATAAACAGACACAAATTTAAAAAAGTATGGCCAGCAGGAGCAGACATTTGTATGTTTTGTATTTTCTACATTTATTCGAAATGATCGAATTTAATTAAGACGTGTGCATGTTCATATTGTATTATACATTTATTTCCAATGGATGTGTGAGATATTAAGATTTGTTTACATCATGTATGGGAAATAAATATTCTATTCCGCTACAACGTTCACTATGTACAAATCATTGTCGTTGGGTCAAGGGTTGTGACTCCCCCTCAATCTTTCTGGAATTTTTAACAGGGTTTTCCATCGGAAAAATTCGGTTATTAGAATGGTGAAAATTGCGGGTGGCTGGCCAAATGAGTACACCATTTGTCCGAAGTAAATCTCCTACAGTTCTTGAAATAGTCCCAGATCATTGATACACATATTAAAGGTGTGCATGGTAATTTGATTTTGGTTTTTGATAATTTATACCATATATCAGATATAGAACTTAGTCATTTTTACGTCAAATATTTGACTATAGGTTACCTCTTTTGTCCAGTGAGAGCAAATCTCCTACAGTTTTTGAGATAGTATTTTTTTATTATGCAGATCATATATTCACATATCAAAGGTGTGCATGGTACTTTGATTTTGATTTTTGATAATTTATACCCAAATTTCCAGATGTTGACCTTAGTAGTCAAATATATTGGCTATTAGTTAAGTTATATATATAAGGAAATTGAAACGTTTAAATTTAGGGAAAAGAAGTATATTTATGAAATATGATAAACGTCGTAAGCAGCTTGGATTGGGATGCGGATAACCATCGAGTTCGAGTTACAGTTGGAGTTAAAATTCGAGTTACAGTTCGAGCTAATATTCGAGTCAACTCGAAAAATGAATTATGATTTCGACTATCGAGTTAAATGTCGATTTAGGTAAAAATCTAGGAATATTTAATAAAATGCGTTCGTCAATGTTGGCAAGGAATAGACACTGATTGAAGACGTTTTTCAGAAAAAAAAAATGAAAAGATGACCCAACCGACTCATTTTAATACTTGTTGTTATAAAATTCAATGGTTAGAAATAATACATGTAATACAATTAATCAATTTAAATAATAATAATAGTATATACTATTTTTTTACCACCATGCATAGCCAAATGATTGCAAAAGTGGCGTTGCCGTCTTCGTCATATTGACATATTGCAATATGTTTTTATGTATTCATTCTTAAAATTATTATTAGTATATTAAACATTTAACAATTTAAAAAAAAGAAAGTCAATAGGTAAAAATTTAACAATAAAAAATCAGTTTTAGAAACAGGGATACACGCCACAGCGAGCAACTACATGAACAAGAAACAAGCTTTCTCCACTTACCAGGATTATATACATGTATGCACACACATGTCTGAAAATCAACCCAAAATGAATCGGAAAGTTTTCGTCGATTCCTCCCCTGGAACCGAACTTTTATATTGCGACATATGGTGAAGACAAGTTCCATGACTCCAACTTTTCTATCTGAAAAGATTAAAGCTGCTATTATTCGATTCAAAACTAAGCTTTTGTATTTTTAATTTCAACTAAATGAGTATGTTTTGATATTTAACTATGTTCTGTCTGGTTTATAGCGTATCTGACTGTTTTTGATGTATCAGTTAATAAGGTATGCAGATGTTTACATTACATTGCACCTGACTTGTTGAAATCGTAACCAAAGATCTCGGAATCATGTGCGTAAGTGCTGTACAAATGCATATAAATTCGGGCCCATAAATTCGTACCGATCTTCTTCGGTCGTTCTCAAATTTTGGGTCTTGTAGGAGGTTCTTATGGGGGTTAATTATAAAGGAAGATTTAGTTGATTTTTTGTGAATTTATGCCTAATTTTTGCTCAGAATTCTTTCTTTTTTTTCAAGAAAAGCGGGTTTCAACCCCAGAACGCTCACATTCTGGAAACGCAAATTTTGGACATCATCTTGATAGATTCATTTTGATTGGTGGTAAAATTTATAAACTTGCCCTATTGGTTAGATATTCTCATATTCGTTTAGACATTATTTTTATCGCCTGACCCGAAAAATCATCTTCAACTACGGTCATAACTTGGGCTCCGTAATCTGTTGTCCAGTGTTAACTTTTGGTATTTTCATCATCTCTGAAACCACTGGTGCAAAACTTTACAGGTTAGATGTATGAAAAGTCACTAACATAACTGCACATTTCCTTCCGATTCTATAAAAATTTGGCTGCTAGGGAGGGACATGTTTTAGCAATGGTTCTGAAGCAATTTAACCAAATTTATCTAAACTGTACTTAATGATTTCTGGTATGGAATTCCTTTCACATTAGATTGCCAATTTTTACTGGTATTCAATAAAAAAGCATGCCCTCCAGTGCGGAACATAGTTAAACTGTTAAACTTTAAACTTATCATATATTGATCGTTTGTTTGGAAACCATATACATTCAAGTACGTTTTAGCAAACAATCAAATTGTACTCAGGTTGTGAATGTTCAGCTTCAGTTCTAACTTGATATTACTTGACAAATCTAATGAATGTAATATGCATAGGGGTGGGATTTTAGCATTATTTTTCTGAAATTTACTATTCATGTACTGGATCACAGACAAATAGAAATGCGTTAATCATTTTCATGCAGGCCTTGCTTAGAAGCAATTTTCGGGTTGGAGATACATGTACAGGTTCAGTTTCTGGGTCTTTTGTTTTTATACTGGAAAAACTAAAGAACTCACCTTAAACAAAGATATCTTCCTGGTAAAGTCTTCATGTTGTTCTTGAGAGTCGGTGTAGATTTAAATCGAAACAGAATCTCGGACTGGGCTGTTTCTTGGCAATTGTTTTAATTCGAAAGACCCACTCTTTGAACGTAAAACAGAATTTGTACATTTTTTCTTAGCTCGTTAAACTAATTTTTAATATCAAAGTACGAAATTATTAAAAACTTGAGTTTTGTTTGTGTTTGACATCACTTCGACAACTTTTAGAACAAAAATTGCATACCCTTCTGACTTCCGGTACTCAAACTATAGATCGAACTATGTTTTAATTTAAGAGCGCCTAGTAGAAGTGCAAAATTAATGTGGATCATATCACAGAAAAGGGGGTTCCAGACAATGATATATTGTCAAACGCACCTCGACTTTCGTTTCAGTCTTTTTGAGAACAACCAGCACACATTCCTGATCTACTTTTTAGTCAATGGTCATTACCTCAGAAATAATACAAGAAAAAAATGTTGAAATCAATCTTAACTCGAACTTGAACTCGAAACGTAACTCGATATATGGTACTAGAAAAACAACAATTCGAGTTAAATATAACTCGACTTTTATCTCGAACTGTAACTCGAACTTGAACTTGAACTCGAAACTTGAACTCGAACTTGAACTCGAACTTGAACTTGAACTCGAACTTGAACTTGAACTCGAACTTGAACTCGAGATCGAACTCGAAAAATGTTGAAATCAATCTTAACTCGAACTTTAACTCGAATCTTAGCTTTAACTCGAAAAGTAACTCGATATATGGTACTAGAAAAACAACAATTCGAGTTAAATATAACTCGACTTTTAACTCGAGCTGTAACTCGAACTTTATCTCGAACTGTAACTCGAACTTGAACTTGAACTCGAAACTTGAACTCGAACTTTAACTCGAACTTGAACTTGAACTCGAACTTGAACTCGAATTCGAACTCGAAAAATGTTGAAATCAGTCTTAACTCGAACTTTAACTCGAATCTTAGCTTTAACTCGAAAAGTAACTCGATATATGGTACTAGAAAAACAACAATTCGAGTTAAATATAACTCGACTTTTAACTCGAACTGTAACTCGACTTTGAACTCGAACTGTAACTCGAACTTTATCTCGAACTGTAACTCGAACTCGAACTGTAACTCGAACTTTAACTCTAACTCGAACTCGAACTCGATGGTTATCCACACCCCTTGGAGGTTGGGGATCCTTCGAATCCGGTGGCCCAATTTTGATCACCCACCTTTGCCTCGCAAAATCATATTTTTAAACAATTGATACATGTTGGAAATATGTTACGAAAAATAGACGAAATGGTCACAATGAAAGGGGTTTCACATTGGTGGATCAGGCTTTCGAAAAAAAATTGTACCTAAATTCTGTATGAAATTTGAAAAAATAATCTAAAAAGTTGGTTTCACTACCAGATTAACAGCTTTTCCTATTAAGTGTATCTATTGCACTAAAAATGTTTAAAAGAGATAATGTATAAAGAACTTTATACTATGGGTAAATCTTTTAATTAATATTCATTTTATTAACTTTCTAAACGTTAAAAATCTTAATTTATGTTCATTTATAAAATTGGACAAAAATGGTGGAATAATACCGAAAAGTCGTTCTTCGTCTGAAGTGAAATTCACCATCTCCACAATTACTACCCTTTGTATTTCAAAGAATCCCACCCACTCCACAGCTGAAAAATAAAAACTAATATATATATATATGGTATGAACAGAACAAAAGATACGTCACAATCATATTTTCATTATATCAGCTCAACCAAAATTATAAATATTTACATATCTTAGTTCTCACACTTTTTTAAAAAATTATCTATACGCACCATTGACAAGTAAAATCAGTTGTGATTTTTTGTCGGTCTAGCATTGAAAAGATATCATATATCGAGTGTTCTATAATTCTACTTTTATGAAACTAGATATCACAGAAACTAACTTTAAACAAATAAAAGGTTTTCTAAACTGATTAAAAACTTACACCATCTCGAGTTTCCATTATTTTGAAATATTTTGACTGATTCTTTTGAATTCCAAAAATAAATTCAATGAAAAAAAGAGACGGTACTTGAATTTGACATTCCCCTACAGAGAATTATATATAACATATAAAATTAGTGCAGAATTATAATAAAGTATTAAAATACTTATTGGAATATACAAGACAGTCCCGTCTAGTTGACTAGAGTAGGCAGTTTGCTCTCACTAGATATAGTCAAGGTAAGCTTGTCAGTGATTCTGTTGAACTGTTGAAAAGTCTAATTTGAGTTCTACTTAGGAGACGACTATTTGAATTTCGAGAGGGGTGGGGCTGACGCGGTTTATTAAATGATTAATCTAATCTTGGTGCTGTGAAACTATTCTAATCCTACTTGTCATGAAAATTATCATTTAATTTTGGTTCGGAAATGCATTTTTTTGTTGCACTCATTAGTCCGACACTTCTTTTTCCCGACACTCATTTGTCCGACACTTATTAGTCCAACACTTGTTAGTACAATTTAACAACATCATTTTCTTCCCTTGTCCTAATAAAATACCGGAACGTTTTCCAGCAATCAATCGTCTAGGATCAGTAATTCTTATGTTGATTCATCAAATAAATATAACTGTATGTCAAGTTTAACCGGTTTTGATCCGTTAGATAAATTTTCTTTATTCAACATATGTTGAATAAAGACCCGTGCTATTTCCCGCAAAATCTTTTCGAAAAACAATTCTCGGTGTTTATCATTTATCATTAGAGAAAAAGATTACACCACAAGATCCCGTTCATTACAATATTTTATCCACTCTCGATAGTTAAATTTAAAAATTTTAAAATGCTCGGCAAGCCTCGCAATTAAAATTTTAAAATTTAACTATCTCTAGTGGATAAAATATGGTAATGAACGGGATCTTGTGGTGTAATCTATATTTCAGCTACTTATAATTCGGGCGGATTAAAGTTATTGAAATGTTATGAGAAATGTCGAATGTTTCGCATAAGCTGCACATATAGTTTGAACCATTAAGACGCTTGCGTTCCATTGCTTTCCGGTAATATAGATCAAAATGATGGCACAGAAAAGTCAAGAAGGTTTAATGCTGGGCCCTGATAAGCGAGTTAAAATTCGCTTGGAAAATAAAGAATGTTGAGAACTAGCTACAAAGCAGACAAATACCGGTATAACACGTTGAATCATGCAAATGACAAACAACCCTCCATACAAGTGTGAACTGTACTTAATCAAAAGAGGTATTGCCACTTTTTCTTGAATTTCTTTATTCTGTGAATGTATTAATTCTTCGCTATTTAATATACGATTTAATGACAAAATCACCCGTTCACTTTAAGGTGAAAGATTCAGCCACTTAATAAAGTTCTGGCCAAAGTGTGCCGACGTTTGAGAATTTTGTTAGAACGCTGTCATAGCTGAAGAAATTGAAACAATTTTCTTGTTAGACGCATCCATAACGACAAACTAACGACCTACAACGTATGGAAAGCGTAATCGTAACAGCGCATGACGACGTTTCTAAGGTGTTTTACTAGCAAACTTGACGTATACCGAGTGCATCCATAACGGTATTCTAGCATTCATTGAACGTCTGAATAGCGCTTTACGATCTGTGGTCAGATTAGCTGGATTTTCTTCACGTAATGTTAGATGCAGAGGTAGAAATGGTTAAAAATGTCACCGAAAAATACGACGAATTTGCAGGAGGGATGGGTCACCACAATTCACAAAATTCATTTTCATGTCAGTCTGATGCTGAAATAAAGCTATTTACATTCCTTTGGAATTTTGTCTTGCTCTTTAACCATTACCATCGGCTAAATACGTTTCTCCTTAGTTACAAGAACGCTCGCGGTTTGCGTTCTTTACACAACCTTCGAGAAACTACTACACATCGCACACATTGCGTGCATAACTAACCTCTAGCGTTCGTCTAACGTCTGCATAACTTATTAAGGGGATACGATACAGTACCAAGGGCAGATAATAACGTCGCCGAATGTGGCATGTTGTTTTCGCGACGTCACGGATTAGAACACGACGTCATAAATACCATACTACGCGAATTGCGGACAGAAGCATGTACAATAAATCTATGATAAAATCGATGTGGTTGTGAATTTCTCATAACGCAATTGAGGAAGTGGTAGCTCCAGATCCAACATACTTTTCAAATTAAAACCAAACAGCAAAGACTTCCTATCGGCATCGTTTTCAATAGAATCCATTTTCCCAACAACAATTTGATTTCGATAATGAAGATTTATACTTGTTAAAAGTAAACAAACGCAGAGTAGAAATTCATCAAGTTTGCTGTAATTATTACTTAACATCACTAAGTGGAATACAAGTCCACTGAAAATACTAAGAAATTTCAAGAGTCATTAAAATCTCGTGACTTTTCCAGTGACTTATTTTTTGCTTTTATTGTATCAGCTTCCCGTGGAATTTCTGTAACCTATGTACAGTACATTTTCTCCCGTGAAAATGTCATTTATTAGTTTCTGAAAATTGTTCTTGTTTATTTATGGAAAAAGTCAAGTCATGGAATGTCACAGAATAACAGTAGCATGTGAAATACCTGAATTCATCAAAAATAAAAAAAAAAAACAAAAACAAAAAACAGAAACAAACAAGCAAAAAACAAAACAAACAAACAAACAAATAAACAAAAACAAACCCCAAAAATTGAGGCAACTTCACAAAGACAAAACAAATAAACAATTGAATGTAAGAATGAATAAGAACACCACAAAATTTTAAACTTAAGATCTGGCGTAATTTTTAGCGCATGAGCTTACAAATATCGAGGTTGTTTATTCGAATCTAGCATGCGACAGCTAAAAAATAATCCGTAAAGGTCATGTTACTTTTCTATATTTTAGCTGGTAAAAATGA
>MJUU01070926.1:22250-38811 GCA_002080025.1 Modiolus philippinarum
CGGGGACTAACAGTCCACCAGCAGTGGCATCGACCCAATGGTAACAAATAACTAAATACCGAAGTTACTGTGAATTTTGATTCTGCATATGCGCATTTCGACAACTTATGTCTCATCAGTGCAGATAAAATCTAAACGTTTGGAAGACCATAAAGTCAAAGATGTTTAAAAACTGATAGACAACAAATAATCAAATATGATCTAAATAGAAAGCCAAAATCAGCTAAGGACAGAGCTTTGCATGAGGGAGATACTCCTTAGTTTCAACAAAATTTACAAAAATTAGATATTGTAAGCTTCCAAATATAATCGGTTTTCGGGTCAGCACCGAAGTACTGACTACTGGGCTGGTGAATACACTCGGGGATTAAATTATTCTTTACAAAATCATCGAACCCCCTACCATTTCCTGAAAATGAGTCGTCCTATAATAGATAATATTCAGATAATTTCAAGTTTGGTTATACCTATTTGCAGTGGGTCTATATTCAGCTCTTAAAATTTGTGTCCCGATTCCGGAACAGTAGTTACAGAACCCAAAAGAAAGTTTCCATTAAGATTTTCATAAATTAAATAAAACCAGACGCAGAAACTCAGATAGTTGGGTATTGATTAGTTTGAGGCTACCGGTATGTGTGTTGTTGATATTTTTAAACCCTAATGAGTTAAATAGTTTTCAATAAAATTAAATTTAAAGCGTTGCACACAAGACAGAAAGTCGAGATTCCCCTTTCTTTTTGTAAATAAAAAAGATCTTCATCTTGAATGGTCAAATCTTCATTGTATCATAATCGTCAGAAAAAAATCGATGCACTGTATAAATTCCTCAAAGTAATCCATCATAAATAGAAATTATTTAATTTCTGAACATCGGGTTGAGAATGAAATAGTACTGCACAGTAAAACAAACCAGCAGGAAGGGGAAAATTCTCTTCAATATTTTGACATAAAGAGTAAATTCAAACTATGTTTTTTTGTGGCCACGTATCTGAATTGACTAGTCATGAAACGAATGATTGTCCAATTAAAATCTCTATATGTAATTGGTGAATTGGTGAGTTTCATGAGTGCTTTCAAGATAAAGGGGCGTGATCTAAATCATGCTTGGTGACTATATGTCAATTATATGTCCAACCAATGAGAATTACATACTCTTGCAACGTCTATTAAATCAACGCACACATGGAAACTGTAAATCTTCTTTGTGACGTATTCATGTTTACAATCTGAGTGGTAAAAAGAATGTATGACAAGGTCACAAATCTGTGACGCATCACCCAACGAAAATTTTTACTTAATCCGGTTTGGTTGTAAAATTGATAGTTGGTGTTTTCCCAAACACCCATCAGTATGTGAAAGCAACAACTGTCGTTTTTCGTACGGTTAGGTTGAGCGCCATGTCCGTGCATTGATGATATGTGCTGACAAATTTTAGGATACGGTAAAAAAAAGAAGTCTTTATATCAACCCTTTCGTAGTATCCACTCGGTGTGAAACAGGAAAAAAGATCCTTAGGAATGTTGCAAAAAGGTTCTCTGCAAGATAAATACATAATGAAAGTGATTCACGACGTCGAACAAAAAACAAGAGTTGTCAGAAGACAACATAGCTCGCCGGGGATTCCAGTAACCTCAATGCACAATAAATTCGAAAGTAACAGAAAGCTTTCTTCACAAGAATGTCACATATCAAACATAAACACCCTATCACTAAATTCTAGAAGCAAAGTTCAAGTTTTTGAAAAATTGTCCTCAGGGCAAGGTCAAGGTCAAATACAAATATGGTACCTTAAGAAAGCTCTCATCAAAAGAAAGTCTCATACCAAATATGAAACCCCTACCACTAAACAACTTAATTCTAGAAGCAAAGTTTCAGTTTTTAAAAAATTGCCCTCAGGGCAAGGTCAAGGTCTAAAAGTCTACAAATATGGTACCACAAGAAAGCACTCACCATGAGGAAGTTACATACAAAAGATAACCACCCTACCACTTAAGGCCTACCTTCTAGAGGCAAGGTTAAAGTTTTTTTATAAATTGCCCTCAGGGCAAGGTCAAGGTCAAAATGTCTACAAGAAAGCTCTCATCATAAGGAAGTTACATACCAAATATTAACACCCTACAACTAAAAGCCTACCTTCTAGAGGCAAGGTTAAAGTTTTGAAAAATTGCCCTCAGGGCAAGGTCAAGGTCAAAATGTCTACAAATATGGTACCACTAAAAAGTACTCATCATAAGGAAGTTACATACCAAATATAAACACACTACCGCTAAAAGCCTACCTTCTATAGGCAAGATTAAAGTTTTTGAAAAATTGCCCTCAGGGCAAGGTCAAGGTCAAAATGTCTACAAATATGGTACCACTAAAAAGTACTCATCATAAGGAAGTTACATACCAAATATAAACACACTACCGCTAAAAGCCTACCTTCTAGAGGCAAGGTTCAAGTTTTTTGAAAATTGTCCTCAGGGCAATGCCAAGGTCAAAATGTCTACAAATATGGTACCAGAAGAAAGCTCTTATCATAAGGAAGTTACATACCAAATATGAACACCCTACAACTAAAAGCCTACCTTCTAGAGGCAAGGTTAAAGTTTTTTGAAAATTGCCCTCAGGGCAAGGTCAAGGTCAAAATGTCTACAAGTATGGTACCAGAAGAAAGCTCTCGTCATAAGGAAGTTACATACTAAATATGAACACCCTACCACTAAAAGCCTACCTTCTAGAGGCAAGGTTAAAGTTTTTTTTAAAATTGCCCTAGGCAAGGTCAAGGTCAAAATGTCTACAAGTATAGTACCAGAAGAAAGTTCTCATCACAAGGAAGTCACATACCAAATATCAACATCCTAGCTCTTCAGGTCTCCATTCCACAAGCCAGTTAAGGTTGTGCTGACGCCGACGCCGATGCCGGGGGTATGACAATAGCTCTCCGGACATTCGTCCCGGCGAGCTAAAAAGATCATTTCTCTCTGAATATAGAACCGATTTAATAAATCCGTCCCAATCGTCAGTTTGTGACGTGTATATCTTTTGTCAGCTTCTGTGTTAAAGAAAACACAATGTCATTAAATGTGAAAGGAAACTGATAAAATATTGTATACATTCATACACAATGAAGTATTTTGTCATCTTTTTACAAAGGAATTGTCGATTATTGATAAAGAAGCGAACGTGGAATCAGTGTCATCAGTCCCAACATCAATACATTTGATTAGTCAAGATGGTGAGGTAGGGACACATTTATTAAATCGACCCTAATATGCATTGGCTTTTGCCTGTTCTAGGGTAAGTGTCCCAATATATTCTGAACAAAACAAAGAGAGAAGAGGAAGAATAAAAGAAAGATAGGAAAATTCAACAAATTGCTATATCGTCGCCGTACAAATTGTGCGATCTTTACAAAATTTCGAGCTAAAAATAAAAAAAAATGCCCCTGACTTTTGGTTTGTCTATGCTAATGATTTACAATTTCGTCCTTTCGTTTGTGTTAGTTTTAGACATAATTCTACCTTATGACAGAATGCTGCAATTTGTAGGTTGATTGACAAATCCATGGCATTTTAAACAAGATTTGGAGCAGCGGGGTATTTGCCTAAAATTCTTCACTTTTAACCCTCTGCCGGGGTATTTGCTTAAAAATTTGCCATTTTTAACCCTTTGTAAAAAAAAATAAAAACGACGTCATCTGTGCGCTGTACAGAAAGTTGGGCTCGGGAAATATAACAGCTCTCGACTGGTATTTTTCGCAAATCCCCGACCAAACATGATATATCTGTTTGATATGTAAAAACAAGGAGGTAAAAACTTTATAGCTTCATGTAGAAAAATGCGGTTTGAAGATACTTCTGTGCCCAAAAAGACCCCAAAATTAGCGTTTTCAAAATATCCTTTTGTATTTCAACTGATTCAATGCCCCCTTTTAAAAGTTTATATTCCGGTTTAAGTCAGTTAGATCTCCTTGTGTGTAAATTTTTACTTGAGATTAAACGTCTCGTATTAAAGACACACTAGCTTTAAGGTGCAAATAAGAGATTTGAAATAGGAATACAAGCTGAGGCAATTTGAATTCAAAAATAAACTAGAACTTAAAAATATGTATCGCGAATACACCTCAGTATTAGAATTCGCTAAACAAATATAATGGGCATATTCTATATTGCCGAAATTGTTTGCAAAAGTACATATTTACGGAAGCGTATTGATGCCACATGAAGGAAAATGTATCTCATAATTATGACATAATTTCTGATAATTTTGAAATAATTATCTCATAATAATGAGATAACATCTTATAATTATGAGATATTATATCATAATCATGAGATGTTTTGAGATAATTATCTCATAATTATGAGATAACATCTCATAAATATGGAATAACATCTCCGAATTATGAGATAACATCTCATAATGAGGAAATGTTTTTTCTCCATGTGGCATCAATACGCTTCCGTACATATTAAATGAAATCCTGCTCCGACAAACTGTTTTCTTGTCACACATTTCTTACTGTCCCTTGTGTTTGTTATTCATTTCATCTGTAACTAATGAAGAAAAGATAACAGAAAACTACAATCACATGCCACGATCTACCAGGGAACTGCACATGAAAAACGATATAATGACAAAATAAAAACCTAGACAACGATAGGGACTCGGGATAGCCGGACTTTGTTCCGGCACTAGCAAGAGCTAGCTTTAGGATTAAACTGGTTAATTGGTACTCAAACCTCCCTTTCTCTATCCTGTTTGCATATAGTATAATAAACGTACAAATAAAACCCAATACAGGTGGACTACTAACTCCAAAACTACAATCTTGAAATGGAAAGAATAAGACAAAACTTAATTTAGGTAGAAAGGTCAATAAGTGCTCATGATTGATATTTAAAATGCAGAATACCAGTTTATTTTTTCTTTATATTATTATCCTTACAACATTGATGAAAGGTCGAGGATATTGGCAATGGATCCGATTGCTCGTCCATTCGTCTGTCCGTTTCCAACGACGATATTTTCTACAATATTGGCTTTTGAGATTTAAATGTGTAATTAAGATTTATTACATAATTAAGTGTTGTAAACGAGCAATAAGCTTTCGAATAAAATGTCTATATTTATGGAAACAAGAGGTCTTTCATATAGAATGAGACGCGAACTTCTCTTACATTTTTGTAAGGGATTTATTTATTTATTTATTTATTTATTTATTGTAGAATGGCTGCAAAACGTGTGGAAAAAACATTTGAAATTTGATCTTCACTTTTATTAAATTTCAAAAACTAAAACTTCTTGACATTTAAGCATACAGAATTATATTCCAGCAACTCAATGATATTCGACATAACTTGAGCACTTGTAATGCAGACGAAATCCCAATGTTATCATCGGGTACTCCTGGTGGGATGGTAAGCTTGATCTCCGCGCTTGGAATGGCAGACAAGATATTCAAGAAATTGAAAAGGAAAATGTCAGCCAAAATTACTTTTCAGGAAAACTATACAGATAAAAATATTTAACAATTTAAAATTTTTTATGGAAAATGTTTAATTTTGATATTCCGAAAGTATTGTTACTGTTTCAAAAGAAAAAAAACTGTTCTGAAGATTCAGAAAATTCAAGTTGGAATTAAAAGTTTTGTTATCCAATAATAGAAGATATCAATGAAGGTTAAAAATTTCAAAACTATTGTTTTGAGGTAAAATAAAAAAATATTTTTGTGAATTCTTAGAAATACTCAAAAGCAGAATTTAAAATGCAAAGTTTAACTTAAATTGTTTTTATTGAAAGCGTTGTAAAATTTGGATGCCAGGTAGAATTCTTAAAATATTTCTTTTAGATGTTCAGTAAAATCAAACATGAATAAGCTTTTTTTTGGAATAATAAATGTTGAATTATGTTTGGAATCAAATAGTTTCTGAAATATAATATTGTATGCTATTTTTTCAAACAATTATAGGCTTTGTACAATTTCAGAAAATATATCATCGTTGTAATCCGAAAGCTGCGCCGTGACCAATATCAAAAGTAAAAGAAAAAAATCATTGCGCATGTAAATCAAATATACAGCTCATTAAAATTATTGCAGTTGGAGTTAACATATGTGTTATGGTCGCATGTTCATTACTCCATATCCTTTCGTAAAATATGCATGTATTCATCGTTTTCCCTAGACAGTATTAAAGTCCTGAGTTCTTAACTGAAATGGTTATCAAAATATATATCAAATTCAAGGCCAATATCACTGATCATACAGTTCGAAAATAATGAAATCGACTGGTTTTTATTGCGATACATTTGTTATAGAACGTAACTTCCGTGTGATACTCTGAGAAATATAGATTCATTTTGTTTTGGAATAAGTCTGGATTAAAATGATGCTTTCAACTCTTCTTCAGATTGTGATTACGGTATGGTCTACTTTTATGGTTATCAAGTATGTGACGGAAATGTGGACTGTATGGATGGAACAGATGAATCAAATTGTCCAGGTGATGTATCACTTAAGGAAGTTCGCTCGTCATGTTTTGGGATTTCTGTCAGATTTACGGAATTCTCTGATTTTATCCATTTAAAAGAATTATGATTTTTGCCCATGGACCCCTTTTTTTCCCATAATTTCATGTTATACATCTTTATGAGCATTCTGTAAAAATTTCATTAAAATTTATTTTATTTCATTAAAATTTATTTCTATTACAGTCATTCGTAATCAGAACTGGCTAATGTTATTCCTATGAAAAATCCGAGTAGTTCATTTTCCTGCCAAATTTTCAATCACTTATAACTCAAAAACGAGATAATCAACCTTCAATTTTTTCACTTGATTTATTTCTTTTTTTTAAGTTTCTAACAAAAAATCACATTTATTTGAAATCCTATTAATTTTCATAAAGAGTAGCGAACCCCCATAAGTGATATGTTATTATATATGTTAGCGGCAATAGGGGAAATTGGGCATTAAGCTTAAGTCAATGCCTAGTCATTAGAACTAAAGCCTAAAATGAGCTTGGCATTCGGCTTAATGCCTAGTATTTAGGTCTAATGCCTAATTTTTGTTTATTCTTATTGCCTGACCAAATAACTCCAATGTTATCAAGAGTTATTGCTGAAGTGAAAGTTAAATGACACACACTAGTCACTAGGTTGATGTAAATATACTAATGCCAAACTAATTTTAGGGAATTAACTTAAATCCTAGGCTTTTGGTTCTAATGACTAGGCATTAACTTAATGCCTATGATTTAAGCTAAATGCCTAATTTCGCCTATTGCCGCTAACATATAGATTAAGATGATTCACCATTTTTTCCAAGCCCAAGGAATTTCGTATTGCTACCGTTGTAGTCATTTAAGATATCAAGTAACTGTAGAAACTGACGTCCCAATACCTGTTATGAAAACGTTTAGTTATACAAAATGTAATAACATGAAAACAAAAATCAATAAATCAATTGGTAGATTTACAGAAAATCTATAAAATTAAAACTACGTACTTATGATCATAAGAAATTTTACCTGCCGATGTACATTCGTCAGTTACTAACTTTTAGGCCATTCGATGGATATTTTCCAATTTTAATAATTTTTTAACTAAAGTTCACTCATTTAAAAATACAATATAGTTTTACATAATTTTGATTTCCTAAAATATCTTCTCGGGGATATGATGTGAAGAGCTTACAGTCCATGCTTTTAGACTGCTCTTTGACCTCTTGATTAGTTACGTTATCATACCACCATTAAACGTTACATGGTCTTTTCAGCTGTTTTTGCTTTAGTCAGCGAAAGGTACCGACAAAACAATATCAGACAGAACGAGAAATTGTGATCACATCATTTCTGATGTTTTTAGTTATATTGATATTCATCTGAATCGATCAAAATATTCCATTTTGGTTTCAGTAATTACCCTAAAGACGGAATAACTTTTTTTCAATGCAAATCTGCTACACAAAGCCATCCTGATAATCCATTCAAATTGCGAGATTTTTTTTAAAGATTATTGATTATTTTAGATATCTATTTTGATCGCAAAATTATTTGAGACAACTTTATAACACAGTTATAAGTTATCCTTCAACTTTTCTATGTGTTTTTTAATGGCTTTAAAGTACAACATACATTTTTCAGCAACACTTCAATTGATCCTCTACATGTAATCACATCGAGCCAAATATAATGAAATGTTTACATTTGTATGACATGTCTTGAAAACATGTGAAGTTCTTGTGCTAATGTGGTGTACTATACACTTTATTCTTACTTTCGCAGGCGCCATTTTTACCCTGAACTGATTGAAAACTGGTTGCCGATCTTTCCTGGGTTAAACAGGGGATATTTATATCTCTTTCTTTTGGGATAAAATACTTTGGTTGGAAATGTAACCCATGGATAAAACAGTTGATTGGCCTAACCTTTTCTAAATAATAAGTCCTTAGAGATGTTACAATTTGTTCCCTTTGCTCATTATGATTGACGTCGGCTGACCTTTGTTGACCCCTTTAAATGTCGGATATTTTCCGGAATGGAACAGAATTTGTTAAGCAAAAAGTCATGTATTTTGCGGTGATTTAAGTGCGTAGCAATGATTTCACTTTAAAACATTTTTGAGTTACGCACACAAACTCCTTTTTTACAATTTTGAGGACAGATCTGAGAACTTATCACATTTTTAGGAAAAGCAAATATTACAACCAAACCAGATTAAGTAAAAATTTTCGTTGGGTGACGCGACACAGATGTGTGACCTTGTCATACATTCAGATTGTAAACATGAATACGTCACAAAGAATATTCACAGTTTCCATGTGCGCGTTGATTTGATAGACGTTGCATGAGTATGTACTCTCATTTGTCGGACATATAATTGACATATAGTTAGAGCTCACCCCTTTATCTTGAAAGCACTCATGAAACTCACCAATTCACCAATTACATAGAGATTTTAATTGGACAATTATTCTTTTCATCACCAGTCAATTCAGATACATGGCCACAAAAAAAAATAGTTTGAATTTACTCCTTTTGTCAAAATATTGAAGTGCCGTACTATTTCATTCTCTACCCGACGTTCAGAAATTAAATAATTTCTATGTATGATGGATTACTTTGACAAATTTATACAGTGCATCGATTTTTTTTTCTGATGATTATGATACAATGAAGATTTGACCATTCAAGATGAAAATCTTTTTTATTTACAAAGGGGAATCTAGGCCTTCTGTCTTGTGTGCAACGGTTTAAATATAATTTTATTGAAAACTATTTAATCCATTAGGGTTTAAAAATATCAACATTACACATACCGGTAGCCTCAAACGAATCAATACCCAATTATCTGAGTTTCTGCATCTTGTTTTATTTAATTTATGAAAATCTAAATGGAAACTTTCTCTTTGGTTCTTTAACTACTGTACACAAATTTTAAGAGCTGAATATAGACCCACTGCGAATAGGTATAACCAAACTTGAAATTATTTGAACATATCTATTATAGGACGACTCATTTTCAGGAAATGGTAGGGGGTTCGGTGATTTTGTAAAAAAAAATAAGTTAATCTTGATGCAAGAGAAAATTGATAATCTACTTGTACTTGTCACAAAAATAAATAATTTGGTTTCGATTTGAAGAATTTTTGCAAATACGGTTAATTCTGACTATCGAGGAGAGGTAAATTAAAGGAAAGTGTTTTTCCTAGTTTTTATACTTTTATTTATGTTTTTTTTTATTTGCCTAGTTTCAAAAAAGGAAGAACCGACATTTTGTTTTATAAATGAACTGAATTGCCCCTAAATCATCCCGGAATGAATTATAAGAACAACGCACACATCCAAACTTACCAATTGTATTTGTAAACATAAAAATGCTATTTACAGTCTTACAAACATCATATATTAGACATGGTAAAAATTAAATAAAACACAACAAAGAATCTTTGAACATTTATTGGGTATTCATTCGACGTTTAGACAACCGGTAGCCCTGCAAAATTCTTTGATGTCGTTGTATGTGACGTGTACGAGAGCTACAATCGGGTCCCATTTTATGAAAGGATATAATAATTATTTTCTTGACTTTATTTTTGAATTTTTCTGGTTTCATTTAGTAAACATGAATTAAGGTAATATCAGTCATATAAATAATGTGTTTGTTGTGTACATATTAGGCGCAGTTTTAGAATCGATTAAAAAAATCTGCCCCCCCCCTTTTCCACCGTCAGTTTGTGACGTTTATATCGTTTATCAGCTTCTGTGTAAGAAAAACATTGTCATTAAATGTGGACGAAACAGACAAAATATTGTGTATATTCATGCACAATGTAACATTTGGTCACCTTTCCTTCCCCGTGATAATAGTACCCTGGAAATGTCATTGTTATTGGATGATTAATTTATGACGTTACTTACTGTTGTTGTGTCCGAATATCTAAGTTGGCGTGAATGAAAGTTTGAACTTAAATCGTCGCGGTTGTATCATTACATTGATAATGAATTTGCAAAAACTTGCATGAGCATTTGTGTGTTGCATGTTGTGTGCGTATATATCTGTGTACGGGCCAACATTCATTTGATGATTACCTTACATGTAATATGGAAGGATTAGGCTTTGTCATCACTTTTTATTGACCGATTTGAATTTTTTATTCAAAAATCTATGCTGAAGCCAATAAGCCAATTGGAACAAAATCTTGTCACAATAGTCGCTATGTCCCTTAAAAATAGCCCAATCTGTCCCCATTCATATAGATTTGAACATAGTTTAACATTAGATCCTATGGAAAACTCATTTTCTCAGCACATATTAAACTAAAGTGGAAGTAAACTCGGTCTCTGCATTTTCTTTGTGAAGCGGGACAAGGAAGACAGTAAACAACTTCGGCCATTTTGGTATAATCCCTGACGTCATAAGAGATTTTACACTGTGACGTCAAAGTATTCGAGGTTTCAAACCGGTCGCCTTGCCTTTTCTCCGTCCAAAATCGCGGACGTGTTACCAGTCTACCCTACAAATACGAAAACAAATATTCGTAAGGTCGTATTTGTCTAGTGAAAAAACACCATTGCAGGATAAAATCTGCTGAGTTGATCGACACAAGTGAAAATTTTATTGATTTTCATGACGGTCGATTAGTTAGGCTTTTTATCATATGGATTTTCTACGGAAAGTGATTTCAGCCCATGGCCTACAGTTCTTTCATCAGTTAATCCATAAAAAAATTTCACGGCACACCTCAATAAAATAAGGAATGATGGGATATAGAGTAAATGCATATGAAACAAATACATGGAAAAATCAAGAAATAGGAACAACGCTTATATTATTGTTCTTCACCTTAATAAAATGTTTTTGTAAGTATTTCCCCAATCAATTAAACTGGAAACAAATTAAGGGGTGTACTAACTTAAATGTCTTTACATTTACATAAAATAACGCTTATGTAAACAACTATTTGATGATAAAGTCAAGATTACCAGATGGCCGAAAATTACAATCACAAGTCACAACCCACAAGGGAACTGCACTACAAAAACACAAAACAGACTAGAAACGAACATAATAACGATAGGAACTCGGGATAGCCGGACTAGGAACCAGCATAACCAAAAGCCAGCGGTAGGGTAAAACCGTTTAATGGGTACCTAAACCTCCTCTTTCTCTATCCCGTTACCCTAAAGTATAATAAACATACGAATAAAACCCTATACAGGTGGACTACTAACTTTATCACCGGCTTGCTCAAGGAACATATTCTGCTGGTAAAACACTGTCGCACAACGGAAGAAAAATCAAACTCAAAACTTCCCAAAGGGTCAAGAGTCGTGATGTATTTCAGTAGACATTGGAAGTATCAGTGAGAGGCCAGAATATATGTAAAATTGATGATGAGAAATGCCCTTTGTAATTAGCTATATGTTTGTCATGTCATATTTAGATGTCGAATGTTCAGATCTTCTTTAAATTTTACTAATTTATTAAATCTATAACCTTATTGTAAATGTTTGGATGTGACAGTAAAGTCAGCCTCATTAAAATCGTCAACGGTAGAACAAACGCGTGTGAATCGTACCATCGGAGATATGTACACTTCGTAGGATGGAGCTAGAGCACCATGTACAACCGTAACCGCGAGGGAGTAGCTCCACAGCATGAGGGAGTAGATTTGTTTTGCAGGAGGGAGTAGAATTTCCCAGTATTTTCTCATAACAACAGTAAAGTAAGCCTCATAAGTTTTTTAAAGAACACATTTACTTATAAGTCATATATCCTACGGAACCTCTCAGTTGTTATGCTTGTTGGTAGTGTTATTAAAAATCCAGCTGATATTTTCATTTTCCCAAACACCTCGGACTTCTACTGGCGATGGGCACGAAAACTGTTTTATGACCTTGTGCAGCGAAGAAAACCATCAATCGACCATGTTTACGGGTGTATATCGATAGTCATCAAAACGATCACTTTTAATCATCACATTTATCTTCAAAGGTCATTAAAATTAAATTGATTACATATCACATATTACCGCGCCGATTTAAGTTTAGACTTTCATTCATGCCAACTTGGACAAATCTCATTCAATGCAGACACAACAACAGTATGTAACGTCATAAATTAATCATCCAATAACAGGTACTATTATCACGAGGAAGGAAAGGTGACAAAATGATTCATTGTGTATGATGGTACACAATATTTTGTCTGTTTCGTCCACATTTGATGACATTGTGTTTTCTTCAACACAGAAGCTGACAAAAGATATAAACGTCACAAACTGACGGTGGGGACAAATTTATTGAATCGGTTCTAAAACTGCACGCATTATTTATATAACTGATATTATCTTAAGTCATGTTTTTTAAATGAAACGAAAACATTTCAAAAATAGAGTCAGGAAAATAATTATTATATTATCCTTTCATAAAATGGGATCCGACTGTAGCTCTCGTACACGTCACATACAATGACCTCAAATAATTTTGCAGGGCTACCGCTTGTCTAAACGACGAATGTTCGAAGATTCTTTGTGGTGATTTATTTCATTTTTTACCATGCTTAATATATGATGTTTGTATGACAATAAAAAACATTTTATGTTTACAAATACAATTCGTAAGTTTGGAGGTGTGCATTGTTGGAATAATTCATTCCGGGATGTTTTAGGGCCGATTCAGTCCCTTACCTAAAGCAAATTTATGTAAAAAATGTCGGCCCTTCATTTTTGGAAACTAGGCAAATAAAAAAAAAACATAAATAAAAGTAGAAAAACTAGGAAAAACACTTTCCTTTAATTTACCTTTCCTCAGTTGTCAAAATTAACCGTATTTGCAACATTTTTTTTCCTTCAAATCAAAACCTAATTATTTTTTTTTCATGACAAGTACAATTAGATTATTAATTTTCACTTGCAATTTTTTTTTACAAAACCATCGAACCCCCCACCATTCCCTGAAGATCAAATTGTCGTCCTATAATAGATATTTTCAGATAATTTCAAGTTGGGTTATACCCATTTGCAGTTGGTCTATATTATTTTTCTTCTTTTCGACATAAGCTCTTTTAAAAAAACTTTGATTCCTGAACAGTAGTTACAAAACCTCTTAAAGAGAAAGTTTCCATTTAGAAATAGCACCAAATGCAGAAACTCAGATAAAAATTTGGTATTGGTTCATTTGAGGATACTAGCAGGTGTGTTGTGGATATTTTTTAAGGCCGGTTGCACACAAGACAGATCCCTCTTTCCTAGAGTAAATAAAAAGGGTCTTCATCTTGAATGGTCAAATCTTCATTTTATCACTATCGTCGGAAAAATCGATGCACTGTATAAATTTGTCAAAATAAAATCGATCAGAAATAGAAATTATTTAATTTCTGAACATCGGGTAGAGAATGAAATAGTACGGCACAGGAAAACAAATGACTGCCCAGTAAGGGGAAAATTCTCTCCAACATTTTGACAATAAGAGAAAATTAAATAATTTTTTGTTGTTGCCACGTATCTAAATTGAATGGTTATAAAACGAATTATTGTCCAGTTAAAATCTCTGTATGTAATCGACGAGTGCTTTAAAGATAAAGGGACGTGCTCTTCATCATGCTTGATGTCTATATACCAATTATATGTCCGACCATTGAGTGTTACATAATCTTGCGACTTGTTCTGTCTATCAAATCAACGCGCGCATGGAAACTGTGAATGCTCTTTGTGACGTATTCATGTTTACAATCTGAGTGGTGAAAAGAATGTATGACAAGGTCACAAATCTGTGACGCGTCAACAATCGAAAATTTATACTTAATCCGGTTCGGTTGTACGTGTAAAGGGTAACACCAGAGGGAGCAGAGCAAAATTTCAGAGCAGCACGAGGGAATCGCTTAAAATGTATATATTTTTCTGATATCATGGTTCATATTCTCTCTGACAACCTCTGAAGCTCGAGGTATGACATGTTATTGAATGTAAGATATCAAATTGATGATATTAAGTAACTAACCATCCCTTTGGTGATTTTCTTTATCATATCTATCCAAAAATGCTCCCTCAGATCGTAATTAAGGATACTACAGACACACCCACATCGGCATCATTCTCTAATCTTCATTTTTAAATATTCAACAGAGGTAGACTACCAACTAAGCTGAAAAGCTGTATGACATACGTGAGGACTTCACTTTTTCAATAGTCAACTTCCCCTTCCTTTTTAGCAACAGATTCAAACAGCGCTAGCATACGTAGTTTACATGCATATCCCAACCCATTCGCTACTCAATCGATACAGTGATTCCTTGATAGAGCATGTTGCTCACAGATAGGCTACTACAACAAGGGTATTTAACCCGTAACTTAAAAGTCTTCACTAATCACTACAGAAGTTTTACGGTCGACACCACGATCTTGTGGACCGATTTGGGATATCTGTTACCCAAAAGGTAACATATCTTTACCTTTAACAGCTGAAGATGACTGATTTTCCTCTACTGATTTGGCTTACTGCAGGTGTCTTATGAGAAGCAGGAGATGCTTACTCTATCGTTGCATCGGATCTCACCAATGGTATTTAATTTGGTCCATGTTGTTAATCTGTATGTGCGTGTACATTTTTATTGTACTTTGTGTCTTGGCATTTTCTACGTTGGCACTGTATTTGGATTGTTCAATTGTTCTTTTTTTTTTTTGACTGGCGGTTCGGTTCTCACTTACTATATATGCATATATATATATACATATAGTTTCTATTTTCAATTTTGATAGTAGTCTCGATTTATAGAGGAAGAAAATTTTGCTTCTTCAACTTGTCTGCCTTGTGTTCCACCACCATCGACGGACTATGCTTATGTTTGTTTCGTTACATTTCCTTCGTTTCATTCCCTTCAATGCAATAGCATAGTGTGAATTTACCACTACGATCGTATTTACTCTTTTATTTCCATGGAAATGATATTCAAAAAATTTCAAATTTCGAATTGATTATCTGATTATTGGTAATCGAAACGGAATCGGAACCAAAAGCACAAAAAGTGCAACAATAGGCTATTTCCAACTTCAGTTTGCGATTCAAAACTGATCACTTTGGGCATGACCTGGTTCCCTATTCACTATATTCCTGAGAACGAAAGGAAAAAGAATATTTTTCATAAAGATTTATTTGTAAGAAATCAAATTTACTTGTCAATCACAAGTTGTCAACTTGTCAATATGACCTGTGCTTTCAGAACTGGGTTTTACATAACAATATACATCCATTCTTCATCAATGGGGCAGATACACATATTTCTTTAAAGAAATTAAAGACAAGTTGCACAAAAAATATGACTTGCGGACCCAAAGAACGGGGTCAAAGCATCATCAGCACTGAACAACTAGTTGATTTTTGGATAATTGCTTGTCATAATGACTGTTTTATGAACTATAAAAGTGAATATATGACTATAAAAGTCACGATATGAGCGAATCCCTCGTGCTGCTCTGAAATTTTGATTTGCTTCATCTGGTGTTACCCTTTACACGTATGTCATATGTAATTTAATAATTTTTTCATGGCCTTTGAAGATAAATGTGATGATTAAAAGGGATCGTTTTGATGACAATTGATCAATGTACACCCGTAAACATGGTTGGTTAATGGTTTTCTTCGCTGTACAAGGTCATGTTACAACTTTTCATGCCAATCGCCTGTAAAAGTCCGAGGTGTTTGAGAAAATGAAGTCATCTGCATAAATTCTAATAACACAACCGACAAGCATAATAATTGAGACGTTCCGTGGCATATATGATTTATGAGTTAATGTGCTCTTTAAAAACTTGTGAGGCTTTCTTTACTGATGTAATGAAAAAAATGCATAGAAATTCTACTCCTTCCTGCGAAAAAATCTAATTCCTCATGCAGTGGAGCTACCCCCTCGCGGTAACGGTTGTAAATGGTGTAGAGGAACGTCGCCGTCAAAAAGAACAATTAGTAATAGTGAGAACAAAATCATCCCTTTTATCATAAATTTTACTTTTTATTTTACCAGAGTCAATGATCAAGCTTGGATCCAGAAAAGGACAACTTCATTGTTGATTGTT
>MJUU01070926.1:38946-51189 GCA_002080025.1 Modiolus philippinarum
CCCCCCCCCCCCCCCCCCCCACTAGTTATATCAATATGATATTATTGCAACAAAATATGTTTTCAACCTCTTCATCCACTCGAATAAGCAATGACGGGAAAAGGAGTAAATGCACATAAGACAAAGTCTCTACAAATGCATAGTAAATAGGAAAAAAGAAGGGAAACGAGGAGTGTCAAAGAGACAACAACCCAAAGGGGAGTAATAACAACTCAAAGCCACCTTAAGCATGGAAAAATGTTTTCGTTGTTGTTCTACTTGTTGAAGTCATGAAGTCATGTTGTATGAGTGTGATTCAAAAAGGCATGCATAATAAACAGGCAGTTTCCGCGCGCTATAACCTTACACTAACCCATAACTATATGAAAGACCTATAGACTTATAGTAACGAATGCATAACTATATTTCAAAGACCTATAGATAAAGTAGCACAATCTTTCAAACAGAGCAATGTTGGTTGCTTGTTAGCACTAATCTTTAATTTCAAAGCACTATAAGTATTACCGAAGCAATATATTCATACCATGCATCATTCTTGTGCATGTGAAAGGAAATGGAATTTACTATTGGAATGTCGCCAACACAATTTTCAATATCTTGAAATAGTTAATTTTGATGAAATATGCCACTTTCATTCCGTATCCATGCCGAACATTGAATTTTTCAGCAATATATTAGGGGGAGATAATTTGTATAGCAATAAAAGGTAAAAGTAAGTGAGAACCGAACTGTTAATCCAAAACGAATAATCCAAGGATAATGGCAACATCGGAAACAAAAAAGAAAAAGAGACACAACATGAGTACGGCACAGAAAAGAAAAATAAAGATACACACACACAAAGATGAACAACACGGACCCAAGAAAAAACCATGGGAGAGATCAGGTGTTCCGGTAGATTAAGCATCTCCTGCTTTTTAAAAGACACCCGCCGTGTTGAACATGTCAAATCCAGTAGTAAAGTCAAATCCGGTAGAGGAAACAACAATTAAGCTTTAGAGGGAAAGATGTGTTGTCTTCTGGAAAATAGATATCCCAAAGCGGTCCCAAAGATGGTGATGTCGAAAAACTTCTGGAGGGATGACTTCAAGTTTTGGGTAACATACCCTTGCTTAAGTAGCCTACTTGTGAGCAACCGGGCTCTATCAAGGAAGTCACTGTATCGAACACAGGCTCTTGAATAGCGAATGAGCTTGGAGATGTAAACTCCATACGCCGGCGCTGTTGGGATGTTGCTACAAAGAAAAGGGAAGTTACTATTGGAGAGGTGAAGTCATAGCGTTTGTAGTTCAGCTTAGTTTGAAGTCTTCCTCTGTTGTCAATTTCAAGATGAAGGTCAAGGAACGAGGCTGATGTAGAAGTGTCTGTGATATCCTTAATTTAGACCTGTTTTGGATAGATCAAATGAAGAAAATCACCAAAGCGAGGGTTCTTTAGTGACAAAATGTCATTTATATAACGGAAGCTAAAATTGAAGGATTGGTCAGTTTTTATCTTTATTTTGAGGAAGCCCTTCGATGAATTCAGCTTCATAAGAGTGAAGAAACAGATCCGCTAGGAGAGACGCACAGTTTGTACCACCCTGAAGCACTTCTGTGCCGCCTAAGGCGTAGCCGAAGGTTGTACAGCGGCGCTGAAGGGTGGTACAATCTCAATGCCTACGGGTAGAAACGTAGGTAACGGATTTATCCCCGGCTTTGTCTTCTATCGCACCGAAAAAGAATATCAGTGGAAGTAAATCTGTGCAGAATTTCAACGTCATCTGTGCTGCGCAATAAAACAAGTATGATAAATATGCAGAAAATGCCCCTTTTCATGTCGAGGATGGTGCCTTAGGTACCAACCTCAGACTTTCCTGTTTTAGGCAATTAGATTTTGGTTTAGTGATTTCTTAAAATTATAAAGTTTTTGGCGCCAGATTGAACTAACTAACGTCATAGATTATGTGACATTAGCACAAAGGAATTCCATGACACTAGCGCTAGCAATGTTCTAAAAGACAAATCACACTAACTACATCTGACCCAGGGATTTTTGTCAAACTCTGCAGAAGTGTTCTCCTGTATGAAGGCTTGAAAATAAGCTTAAAAAGTATGTATGTCACCGAACTCATAGTCGAGGTATAACAGTCACAAAATAGGTCAATTTGAGATTTTTAATAGAATTCCGTTGTTTCTTTTGGCAGCTGCTGTTTCAGCATTACTTTCACGAATTCAATAAACTGTATACCGTTGTTTTCTTTTCACGGCCCCTTGAAGACATTAATGTCGATGATCTTGGCCAATCCCTACCTCTGTCTGCTTGTTTTTTAATCTTTTATGTTTTGATATGTGTATATATTATTTTTTGTTTTACCTTTTATCGCAGTTTGACAAGAATTTTAACTTGTTTGTTTATGTATACCGTTAGATCTGGCATTCCTTCTTCTTTAAAATAGGAGTATTTTTATACCATAAACATATCACTGTTTTACTAAAAGTACGTTCTAAATGCTTTCCCGCCAAAATAAATGCAGAAAATGCCCCACTTTCCATGTCGAGGATGGTACCTTAGGTACCAACCTCAGACTTTCCTGTTTTAGGCAATTAAATTTTGGTTTAGTGATTTCTTAAAATTATAAAGTTTTTGGCGCCAGATTGAACTAACTAACGTCATAGATTATGTGACATTAGCACAAAGGAATTCCATGACACTGGCGCTAGCAATGTTCTAAAAGACAAATCACACTAACTACATCTGACCCAGGGATTTTTGTCAAACTCTGCAGAAATGTTTTCCTGTATGAAGGCTTGAAAATAAGCTTAAAAAGTATGTATGTCACCGAGCTCATAGTCGAGGTATAACAGTCACAAAATAGGTCAATTTGAGATTTTTAAAAGAATTCCGTTATTTGTTTTGGCAGCTGCTGTTTCAGCATTACTTTAACGAATTCAATAAACTGTATACCGTTAGATTTGGCACTCCTTCTTCTTTAAAATAGGAGTATTTTTATACCATATACATATCACTGTTTTACTAAAAGTACGTTTTAAATGCTTTCCCGCCAAAATAAAAACAAACTTTGTGGTTATAAAATCAGATATTTTAAATGACCCAGGGATTTTCTTTTAAAATTGCGTATACAAAGATTTTTATTTATTTTAAATTTTGATACTTTTAAAAGTAGGGGTCACCGAATGAATAAGAAAAATAATCTTAAGTTTTGTGCCTTCCGTAGACGTTGTTTTTCGATAGTTGGACGTATCTTTTTCTTTTGCAGAGTGAATAACACATTTTCGAAACGATGAAATGTCCCTGGCTATCATTTCATGCAGTGCTTTTCTAGCGTGGACGAGGTTCTTTCAAATCATTTACTATCTTGCTTCGGGAAGTTCGCAAGGGCTTTTTGGTTTTATTTTATTTTTTTTTATTTATTTATTTTTTTTACTCATGACAAATGGAACTTTGAATTATTCAATTATTAATAAAACATGCAATTACTAATACAGCACGCAATGTAACTCGGCGAATGCCATACAATTTACAAAAAGAAAAAAATCGCCTGCTTCAAGTCGAGTGACCCACCCGTCATCCATCTTTCAAAGATGAAAGTGAACATTATGATACAGTAGGGTGCAGACATAACCTCTTGACAAGTTTACTTGAACCAGTTATAAAAGCTCTTCTAAGTTAACTAAGAACCGTTTTCAAGTTACCTTAGACCAGTTAAAGAGCAGTGATAAAAGCTACTCTAAGTTAACTTTAGAACTGTTCTAGAGCCCTGACTGCTCTGACCTGGTCTGGTCATAGAATCCTGACTGCTTTGACCTGTTCTTGTCGTAGAGCCCTGACTCCTCTGACCTGTCATAGAATCCTGACTGCTCTGACCTGTCATAGAGCCCTGACTGCTTTAATGTTACAGCCATGGAAACGTTCAACAATCCCCAATTAGCACTCAATGTGTGCAGTCGTCGAGTAAAGCGTGTGCGTGAATCGTGTAACGTTCTCCGTTCATTGCGTGTATCGTGTAAACGTGCGTTTACTATTTTCATTCAAAAGTCCACATTTATAGATATATTTGCCCCGTTTTCTTTGCCCAGAAAAATTATATATTTTCATGAAAATTTCGAACAAATAAATTATTTCCACGACAAGTAGGATTAAAATATTTATTTTTTATTCTCTGGGACCTGGGACTAATATAAGTCCCAGCTGGAAACAAGATTTACAAAATCGCCCAATCCCCAACCTTGAAAATCAACTGGTCGTCCCCTTATTTCTATTTTTTGAAAGATGATATGGATTTTTACAGCTGCAACTTTACAACTTAAAAAAATATTAACATATAGAGTATCACATGTTTTGGGCTAATATACTATTCATGAAGAAAATCTCCCTTTTCTTACATATTTTAGGTTAAATTACAGCAAGTTGAAGTATTGCGGACATCAATATAATATCGAATGATGAAATTCTGCCTTTTCTTATATATTTCTTGTTAAATCACAGCAAATCGAAGTAATACGGGCATCGATATAATATCAAATGAAGAAAATCTGCCTTTTCTTATATATTTTAGGTTATATCACAGCAAGTTGAAGAATTGCGCGCATCAATATATTATCGAATGCAGAAAATCTGTCTTTTCTAATATATTGTAGGTTAAATTACAGAAAGTTGGAGTATTACGAGCATTGATATAATATCAAATGAAGAAAATCTGCTTTCTCTTATAAATTTAAGGTTTGAAGTATTGCTGGCATCGATATAATATCTAATGAAGAAAATCTGCTTTTTCTTATATATTTTAGATTAAACTACCGCAAGTTGAAGTATTGTGGGCATCGATATAATATCGAATGAAGAAATTCTGCCTTTTGTTATATATGTTAGGTTAAATTACAGCAAGTTGAAGTATTGCGGGCATCGATATAATATCGAATGAAGAAAATCTGCCTTTCTTATATATTTTAGGTTAAATAACAGCAAGTTGAAGTATAACGGGCATCGTTATAATATCAAATGAAGAAAATCTGCCTTTTCTTATATATTTTAGATTAAATCACAGCAAGTTCAAGTATTGCGGGCAGCGATATATTATCGAATGAAGAAAATCTTCCTTTTCTAATATATTTTAGGTTAAATTACAGAAAGTTGTAGTATTGCGAGCATCAATATAATATCAAATGAAGAAAATCTGCTTTTTCTTATATATCATAGTTGAATTACAGAAAGTTGGAGTATTGCGGGCATTGATATAATATCGAATGAAGAAAATCTGCTTTTTCTTATATATTTTAGGCTAAATTACAACAATTTGTAGTATTGTGGGCATCGGTACATTATAATATATTATATGGAATGAAGAAGGTCTGCCTTTTCTTATAAATATTTTATTCAAATTACGCCAAGTTTCAGTATTGTGGGTGCATCATTTCAACGTGAAAATGAAATATGCACCTCTTCTGATATTTGATGTTTATGTGGCTGTTTGCAGGATATTTTATTTACTACAGGACTGATTTTTATTCAATTTTATCAGAAGTCAATTATTAGTAACAATTGACTTCTGGTTTTATTTATTTATTTATCTAATTGTTTATCTTACAAAATGAGGATAATTTACAGTATACATAAAAGTAGAAAAAAGAAGGGAAACGGGGAATGTGTCAAAGAGACAACGACCCAAAGGGGAGTAATAACAACTCAAAGCCACCATAAGATCTTCAATGAACGGTGAGAAAACTCCACACCCAACGGCAGGTCGGAATCGGCCCCTGAACAAAGAGCAATCAAGTGACTATTTTTTGATAAATCTGATATGGTTACGGAAGAAAATTGCACTCAACGTGTGAAAAATGTGTGCGTTCGTCGTGAGAATCGTGTGCGTGTGGTAGGGAATGTGGGACGAATACATCGCTGTATCAAATTTTGAGTATTTAAAGTTCTTGTATTGTTTTAGAGCTATACGACTAATCAGAGCAGCCAGGATTCTATGACAGGTTAGAGCGGTCAGGGCTCTATGACTGGTCATATCAGTCAGGGCTCTATGACAGGTCAGGGCAGTCATCACTCTATGACAGCTCAGAGCAGTCAGGGCTCTATGACTGCTCAGAGCAGTCAGGATTTTATGACTGCTCCAAGTTAACTTCAAGTTAACTTAGGACTGTTCTCATCACTGCTCCCCCAAGTTAACTTGGACGAGAGGAAATGTCTGCACCCTACTGTACTTCGACAAAATTGCAAAATGAGAAAAATTGTCATCAAAAATAGACCCTGACACCATCATATCCAATAACCTTGCAAAGTTTTGAGTGATCAGGGTAAGCGTTCTCAAGTAAGGCATGTAGAAATTTTCTTAACGACTGAAAACCCAAAATTTTACATAAAAGGACCGACATCGCAATACTATAATGATAATATGCCCGTAGTAAGACAGGAGTGTAAAACTGTTGAATTGAAACAAGAACGAAAAATATACCCAGTCTATAAGAAATGCACCAATGAAGAGACGTTTTGTTACAATGACGAATGTTTCAATTTATAAAAAAGGTAAAATACACAGTAAAATATGTTATGTGGCCCACTATATTTTGTCATTAAGTCACAAAGAAAATTTATCGATAATACTTAGGGAGTTTGGATCTTTTCCAAAACTTCGATATTAGCAATTTTATGTAGCGGGAATTCCGGTATATACTTTATCAATGTACGGGATGTTTAATTTCAACAGTTCGGGAAAATGATTCAGAATCTAGTTTCAATTTCAAGTTATCTCCTGTTTTATCAAATATGCTGTTAATGCCATTATTCACTTAAATTATGTGTTGTGATTTTTTTAGTGCTCTTTAATTTTTCCCTATTAAAACGGCCTTTCAACCGAGACGCCGTTTTCCAAAACAGTCAAAGGAAAGTAAATCTAAACTTCACGCAAAAACCACGTCACAAACAGACGACGACATAGATGATTGCGGCTGTAGTATGCGCATAAACAACAGTGTGATTTGTCTTTAAATAGGCCTGTTACCCTTTTGCCAGCGTTGGGGGTCCTTGTTTTTCATTTGTATGTGTGTTTGTCTTCATTCAAGTAGTCAGGACTTCGGTGCTGACCCGAAATCCGATTATTTTTGGAACCTTGCAATATCTAAATTTTTGTTAATTTTGTTGAAGGCTAGGGAGTATCTCCCTCATGCGGAGCTCTGTCTTTAGCTGATTTTTGCTTCATATTTAGATCATGTTGTTTGTTTGTTCTCTGTCAGTTTTTACATATCTTTGAGTTTATGGTCTTCCAAACGTTTAGATTTTATTTGCACTGAAGAGACATAAGTTGTCGAAATGCGCATATGCAGAAAGTAAACTCACAGTGACTTCGGTATTTAGTTATTTCTTTTTCTGTGCAGTACTCGTGTTGTGTCTATGTTTCTTTGTTGTTACCAATGTTACCATTATCTTTCGATTATTCGTTTTGGATTAACGGTTCGGATCGTATTTACTGTACAAATTTTTCTTTTCTTCTGATTTGTTTTTTTTTTTTTTTTTTTTTTTTTTTTTTTTTTGTTTTTTTTTTTGTTTTGTTTTTTTTTTGTTTTTTTGTTTTTTTATGTGTTTTTGTATGTTGTTTTTGTTTGTTTTTTTTTCTTTTTAACAAAGGAATATCGCACTGTTACGGCACATATTGTCGCCCCTGCACATATTGTCGGCGGCGACAATATGTGCTGACTTAAACGAAGTTTGGGGAGATTTATTGTTTTTGCTGTGTTTCTTTTTATGTCTCCCAAACGAAGTTTGTGGAGACTTATTGTTTTTGTTGTGTTTCTTTTTCTTATTCTTTTTCTTCCGTGTTCTGCTTAACTTTGTCCGAACCAGATCTCAGAAACCATTAGACATAGGAATTTCAAACTTTATAAGATGTTGGTCCCATATATCTAGAATCAAGAATTTTCCACTAGGTAAATTTGAGGGGCTCAAAAAGGGGTAAGGTTTTCAATATTTACCCTATAGGAAAATGATATTTTGGAGGTTTTCCACTGTTTTGGAACTGTCTCTTGGAAATTATTCAGATTAGCCCATAAAACTTTATAGAAAAGGTGTGGGTCATGTAACATAGGGTTCCACAGCATTTGAAATTTCAAGAAACCTTACCAAAAAATTGAAATTTTGAGAACATGGTAGATTTTGTTGAGAATTGTATTTTGATAACAGCAGTATGTATTATTTAGGTAATAAGGGGAAACCAAGCCGAAACTTGTAATTTTCAGAAAGCATGTTTTTCTGCTGCATGTTATGTTTAGATTTCCACTATATTTATAAAGTAAATAATAAAAGGAACCCCTCCTCTTTTATTTCAAACTTCTCGAAACTTCGTGGGATGATAGATAAAGATCTAAACTTAATTTAAAAAATGGCAGATAAACGCTAAATAGAAACACAGAAAAAAATCTAGTAAATCACCCCGTTTTCGTCTGGCAAGTTATCTAAGATGGTAATAGATAGGGTATTGAAACTAGGTAGGAAGTTGGAACAGCATCTGAAGTTGTGCACATTGTACTCAGAAATTTCCAAGATGACGCCAATGGAAAAAAGCGGGAAAATAAAAAATGCTCAGAATGTGACGAAATTTTGCAGGAAAGTTGCCTAACATATGTAGAATTGGTTTCTGGTCTCAAAGATTTTAAAATGGCAACCGTTGCCATGGAAGCGGAAAAAGGCGGGAAAATCAAAGTGCTTAGAATTTGAATAAACCATACAGGAAGGTTGCCTAAGGTCTATAGAATTGGCTTCCAGTGTCCAAGTCTTCAAATGGCGAAAATTACCATGGAAAGGGTAAAAAAGGCGGGGGAAATCTAAAGTGCTTAGAATTGAATATAAGATTAAATTTTACAGGAACATTGCTTAATTGGCTTCTGGTGTTGAAGACTTCAAAATGGCGGCCATTGCCATGGTAACCGAAAAAACGGTAAAAATTCAAAGTTCTCAGAAATGAATAAAATTTGCCCGAAAGGTTGTTTAGAATCTGTGGATTCCGTCTAAGAAAAATGCACATTTTGATAAAATGATGACCGCAATACTAAAACTTATGAGAAAAGCACATTTTCTCCATTCGATATTATATTAATATGCCCGCCATGCTGACACTTGCTGTAATTTAACCTTAAACCTATAAGAAAAGGTACATTTTCTCTATTTGACAGTATATCAATAACCACAATACTGAAACTTGCTGTAATCTAACCTAGAACATATAAGAAAAAACACATTTTCTCCATTCGATATTAAATTGAGGCCCACAATACTGAAACTTGCTGTAATTTAACCTAAATCATATAAGAAAAGGCACGTTTTCTCCATTTGATACCATAATGAACTGAAACTTGCTGTAATTTAACCTAAAACATTTAAGAAAAGATACATAATCTCCATTTGATATTATATTGGTGTCCGCAATTCTGAAACTTGCTATAATTTAACCAATAACATATACGGAAAGGTACATATTTTCCATTCGATACTATATCGGTGCTCGCAATACTGAAACTTGATGTAATTTTACCTAAAACATATGAGAAAAAGCAGATTTTCTTAATTCAATATTATATCAATGCCTACAATACTACTAAAACTTTCTACTACGGCATATAATTCTCTGACTTGTTGTAAATTATCCGATCAATAAGGCAGTAGAGTATGCACATCTACACATCATGACCAACAATCTTACCAAATGTGAAAGCAATCCATTAGGTGGTTTCAGGGGAGTTGCAGTGACAAGATGATACTTTGGTATTTTAACTGAAAATAGTCTAAGTCCCATAACTCCCATAAAAACTAGAGCTATTGGCAAAGCCAGACTAATACTCCCCGCAACTGCATTTGAGTACCAAGGCATCTTATTTTGAAATTTGACCTTCAGCCACATGGTAATTGGAAAGTAAATCTAACAGAAATAAAGCCTGTCAGGACTGAAGTTACAGGTTTATTCCAATCAGTTCATATCTGGTACTTCATTTAAAGGGTAATACAATAAATAATATATAATTCGGTGGATAAAAAGATAATTTAACCAAGCTTTCGACACGAAATGCACATGTTTTTACCAACATAAGGTCAAAGGTCAAAGTCAAGGTCACAGTGACCTAAATTTTGTCTTCCCATAATGCATCCACACACCAAGTTTGATAATTATAGGTGCTACGGTACAAAAGTTCTGCTCCGGACACGAAAGGGGACAGACGGACAGACGGACAGACATGGTGATTCCTATATACCCCAAACTTTATGGGGGTATAATTATCCAATCAATATAGTGGTATATTATGCACATCTACACATGACCAAACAATCATACTAAAAATGAAAGCAATCCGTAAAGCGGTTGCAGAGGAGTTGCAGTGACAAGAAGAGGCATGACGGACGGGTCAAAAACATTATACCCTCCGCAACCTCGTTACGTTGGGTATAATAATTTGATGTGACATCTGGTAAAAATTAGTAGTTTTTAAGAGACTGACATAGAAATAAATAATTTTCTAGGCACAATCGCCAAAACCCACCCGAAAATAAAATGATCGTCACCCTTCATTTTTAAAAAATTCTCTTCTAATCTCAATTTCCATGGAAACGTAAGTTATTTTATTTCCAAACAGATATAATCAGTTAAGTACACTTGAAACTCAACATTGTTGTAGTACAAGTTCTTTTAAAACTGGCGACAATATGTGCCGAAAATGTACTAAACATATTGTCGCCAGCGACAATATGTGTAGGCGACAATATGTGCAGGGCGACAATATGTGCCGATACGATTTCGCATATTGTCGCTGGCGACAATATGTGCAAGGACGACAATATGTGCCGTAACACGCACATCTATATACTAAAAAACCGAAGTTGCATAATCAACAGTAAAGGACAAGGCGCGATAAGGGGTTGATTTGGCCCAAGATTCCAGCGAATTTTTAAGTTGCACCTCGAGATTTTCTTCCATGTTTGTTTCAAAGCTTAGATCCCATTTATAGAAAAAATACAAAAGTTAGAATCAATGACGTCATAATAGGTATAGTTCTGACGTCATGAAAAGGCTACTTTTGGGCATTTTCATAGAAAATTGCCGAATTTGGCAGATTTCCAGACAGTTTTCCTAACCGGAAATATCGAGCACATTCAAGAACCAATTAGATAATTTACCAACTTATTTGTATAAATGAATTGAACCTCTCATACAGATATTTTTGTGGTTCTTGCATGTGCTCAATATTTCCTACACAGAAAAAGTAGTGAAAATTGGTCAAATTTGTCATTTTTCTACAAAATCTTAAATTTGTCCCTTTTTCTACCCTCAAAAACTCAATATTCATACATGAATATTTGAGAAATGTTACTGTTTATTGAAAAGCCATACCCATAGAACATTTCAATTTTTCAAATTTTTCAAATTTCCAAATTTATTTTTCAGGCCAAATAAGGCCCTTACCACCCCTACTCCTTTGGTTATACTGTACATGTTTCAAGGGTAACCTCTCAGCAGCAGCATAAGAATCAAATTATATTGAAAGCCATAATACAAAAGTAGTCAAAAAGAAGTTCTCTAATTTCTGTCCTGTTTTCACGTTTCTTGAACAGTTGGAGAAATACTGTTCTCCTCTCTAGAGAGAATGTTGTTCTCGGCAAGTGATTGGATGAAATTCAATTATGACGTCAAATTTGTTTGCCGTTTTCCGACTTTACCATTGTGACGTCATGAAAAAAGGCGACCATGCCTGCTGACGTCACGCTCAAAGAACACATTTATTTCGGATCATCAGAAAAGGGGGTCATGTTTTTGTCCAAAATCATCTTGAAATCATTAGAGAAATAAAATCCACAACCGTATCTCGTGAGAAACGACATTTCTACACTCTCGATAGTTAAATTTTCAAATATTTTAAACGCTCGGCAAGCCTCGCGTTTAAAAATTTCAAAAATTTAACTATCTCTAGTGTAGAAATGTCGTTTCTCACTCGATGCTGTTGTGGATTCTATATTTCTCATTGCCAAAAATATCAAAAAGGGAAGCCGAATCCAGTCCCAAGGACATCCAATAATCAAACTTTAAATTTACCTTCAAAAATAAAAGCCTCCAACATGTTATATAGCTGACTGGTTCTATTATATATCTCTCAGGATTCTACGATAAGCATATACTAATACGCCACGTAGAGAATACAGCTTTTGTGCGATGAAATAAGAGTTGTTTTATTTTTTTTGGGTTGGGGAGGGGGGGGGGGG
>MJUU01070926.1:51208-78908 GCA_002080025.1 Modiolus philippinarum
TTTCATTGCAAAACACTATAACTATATGAAATAAGATTTTCAAGTGCAAGCAATAGCTGATGTCTCTTCTGGCAGCCAATTCTATATTTTCCATCTTTTTTGTAGCGTCAAAATCTACCTAGAGATCAATTTTCCTGAAGGTAAAATTTTTTACATAATTTGGCAACCACCTTGAAAATGTTAGGTATTTTTAATTTGTTAGTAGTGTCTGTCTCTGCCTACAAATTAATCTTCATCGAAATTGGAAAAAGTTGGATCTTTCTTACCTTTTTTTCCACATGAGCAATTATGAAAAAATAAGTTAAATTTCTGCACAGTAGTTTCCTTTATTCGTATGAGGCAAGTTTTTACAAGGGTAATACAACAAAAACAAAAACAACTATGCCAGACTTTTCATTTAAGCCTCCGATATATAGACGATGTACTTTCTCTCAATAACCCAAGATTTAAAGAATATTTACACCGTTGACACTCCTCTAGCTCCACCCTACGGAGTGTATACAGTGAAACCTGTCTAAACTGAACCCCTTTCGGACTGAAGATTTTGTTTTGTTTAGACAGGTGTTTGGTTTACACAGGTTCAAAATATATAGAAATTTATAGAAAGGATCTTTACACTATGTTTGGTTTAGACAGGTTTTCGGTTTAGGCAGGGTTCGGTTTAGACAGGTTTCACTGTATTTTTCAACTGGTACAATTCGCAGGAGTTTGTTCTACTCTGGACGAACATAACCTTAATATAACAGCCAAACTTTTACAACAGGGTTATAGATTTCATAAGTTGTTAAATACATTTATGAAGTTTTATATGGATATAAACATTTGATATCTAAATATGGTGTTACTCGTAAACAGCTTATTACAAAGGGCGTTTTTACGGAAATGTTGTTAAAAATGCAAGAAATTGATAAAAAGTCCAGAAAAGCTGGGACATATCTTACATTGTTTACGTAATAGGGGATATCGAAAAGATATTTTGCTTGCATACGTTAAAGTAGCTTTGAGACCTAGTGACCTGAACAATTGCACACTACTGGCCTCTAACTGATACTGCCGATGTCTACTGACATTTATGATGATTCTTGACCAAACCCTTCTGGAAGTTTTCAGTTTGATTTTTCCTCAGTAGTGCGACAGTGTTCTACCAGCAGACTATGCTCCTTGAGCTAGCCGACAGTTTTGCAGCGAGTACCCCTTGACCCATTTTTCAAAATTACGTATTGTCATTTTCTCTCCTTTCAAGATTGTGGTCATGGAGTTAGTGGTCTACCTTTATTGGGTTTCTATTCGTATGTTTAAGATACTTAAGGGAAACGGGACAGATAAAGGGGAGGTTTGGGTACCCATAAACCGGTTTAACCCTACCGCTTGCTTTTGCTAGTGCCGGTTTCAAGTCCGACTGTCCCGAGTTCCTATTGTTGTTTACGTTTGTCTTTTGTCTTGTTTGTGTTTTTCCCGTGTAGTTCCCTGGCAGATTGTGGAATGTACCTGTAATTTTCAGCAATTGTAGTTGCTTCCTGTTATACTATCTTTAATATTTAACAAATGGTTTATTGATGTCCAGTACTTTTTAGTTACTGTCAATAAGCAGAGTTACAGTTGCAGATTATTTTTATAAATTCTACTTTGATTTTGATCTAGTTGTTCAATTTTTTTTCAGATAACAGCTACGTTTCACCAAGTCCAGGTATGTCAGTATTATTTTAGTGTATTATCATTGCATTTTTATTTGATTTTTATTATACACTGTAAGCATATTTCCAAACACTTTTTCTGTTACAACTTTACCAATTCCCATAAAAATTAATAAATGTCACAAAAAATCAGTAGGGTATTTTCAGCCCATTCCAATAGCTTGAACGATGAACGGTCGACATCAAGATTTGGTGAAATGTAATTATCTAGGTGTGACGGTTGTCACTTGGGAGTCTCGCCCTTTTCGACTTCCAATCTTTGTATCTTGTATAAAACGTTTTCAACTTCTTTCTTTGTAAAAGTTTGGAGGTGATAATAAAAGTCGTCTATAGTTGCACAAACGCATGTGAATTGTCCAGGTCGGTATATATTCGCCTATTCATCCTTTTGACTATAAATTTTAGTTTTTATTTTACCACATTAAGAAATGATGCTAAGTCTTAGAAATTGGCAATAGTAGAATCATTGATTGCTGTTGATTTATTGAATTTCAAAGTTTATCTATAAATGTTCTGAGTGATAAAAACTGGGTTATCATTAGAAAACCGTTTGAATACCCACAGAATTCTTCGGATATTAAAATAAGTTTATCTATGTATCTCATGCTTCTTTTGTATTTTTTGCATGAACTTTCGTACATAAAAGAAAGATAAAAAGAACTGCAGTAAAATGTGCACAATTTGTACCCATCGGAATTCCAATGAGTTCAAATAAATAATTTTGCAAAACAAACAATGATGTTGTCCACCAAGAGGTTTGGTGTCATTATAAGTTTATGATTAGTCTTTTCTCCAAAGCCTTTTGCTGTAGCTTTTCATCTTTTAATTAGGATTAATTGCTTTACTGCTCAGAATTTCATTAACAATCAATGTAAACGGGGATATTTTCGCACGGCTTTTTTCGCGGTTTTCGAGTTATATTTCCTTCGTGAAGTTTTTGGTACCATATTCCATCAAAATATTCGCGACAGTATAATTTTGCGCTTTATATATTACCAGCGCGAAAACAGCAAAAATAAAATTGCCGCGAACATTTCCTTGTTTATAGTATCCAGTTTACGCTGCAGATTTTAAGAAATATCTTATAGGTAAACAAACAAATAAAGGGATATGGAGTAAATGTACACGGGACAAAATCCCTATAAATACGTGGTAAGATTAAGCAGATGGAACAACGTTTTGATTGTTGTTCTTCATCTTGAAGTCACTTTGAGGCCTTCAACAAAGAGCAAACGCTCATACCTCACAGTAAGTTCAAGACGGCCCCTAGCACCGGTTTAAGCGGAATTCACTTGCTGAATGTCGAACAACGCCACATCCATCCCCTTCGTTTCATTTTTTGATGGATAAAAAAAGCATAACATATCATAACAAGCATAACATATCATATCAAGCATAACATATCGGGCGAAGTACTCTTACAAACACTGTCATCCAAAGCCCGACAAAAGGACCAATGAAATAGACATTTAAACGATCACATGCATAGGTATCTAAACAAACAATGAAAGGATATGAATTAAATACACACGAAACAAAGTACCTATAAGGTCTGTAAGTCTCGTCATGTGACACCGAGAAATCACGATAAAATCGCAATTTGAAAACGTTTCCCTCCAAAATATGACGTTGCAGCATCATGACGTCCTAATTTTGTGCTTGAAACGTCATATGTTGATGTTAAAAATGTAATTTCCGGGTACAAATTATCTGCCCGGAAGTTCCAAAATTAAACGAGACTTACAGACCCTATAATGAAATGGTAGAACCAAGCAATGGAACAGTGCTTTTATTGTTGTTCAATATGAGGCCTTCAATAGTTAGCTTTGCTAATATCTCATAGCAAATTGACTACCCCGAGTACTGATTTTAGCGGAATTCATACCCAATTGTCGAACAACGCTACATCCATTTTTAAATCCGTAGATATTTGAACATTAACAAGCATACAATTAATTGGCAAATGTTCTTTCAATTACTGTCAATCGTTGCTCGACCAAAGCACAGGGGTCCTGAGTTAGTTGACAATCAAACATTTAGACTTCACATGGTGCTCATCAATTGTAAAAATTTACATACAGTATGTTTTGTATGTGAGAATAAGTAGTTTATCAGTCACTTTTTGATTTCTTCCAGCATTAATGGCTTTACTCAGTCTTGTCTATATTTTCAGGTTACGGCTACGGCTCACCAAGTCCAGGTATGACCATGCATATATTTGTATTTAATACCTTCACTCCTTGACAAAAAGTTCATGATTATTAGTTTTAGTTTATTGTGAACAAAATATATGACTGTCGAGTATGACAATTGTAGTCTTCAGACTACGTCAATATCATCAAAAACAGTAAACATTTTGATTTAAGCCAAGTTGGGAAAGTTAGGCTCACACAATTCTCACCCAGGAATAATAACTGTACTTTCGAAGCACTCCTGATTTGTTGAAAGGTTCTCAAAGCCATTCGTTCTTTTCATTGCAACTTCTATACAATTCTACTTCAATGACCTTTTTTTATTCTTGAATTTTAAGTGTACTTCAAGAAGTTGGTGGGCTTATGTGATAACCTTGCGTCCGTGTCCCCATCGGCTACCGGTAAGATAGAATAGCTAAAGTTTATTCCCGCTCAATGACATCTTCCTCATCATCCATATTGGTAAGCATATTGTATCCTGTGATGACAGCTACAATGCATGCTTTGTGTGCTGTTTTGACCAACATTTTATGCTTGAACTCCTCGATAAGGAAGGTATTACCGCTTCCTGATACGTTCCTTATCAAACCTTATTGTCTGTGACTTATAATTTATGCATGAACAACCCAGTCTTTGTTAGAAGGGTTAAATTATTCCAACCTACTGATATGTCCGATATCAACCATATTGGCATACATAATGCGTTTGTGATAAAAGTTCGAATGATGGAAACTACATTTTATGCACGAGCAACTAGATAAGATGGAATGAAATGTCCAATATTTACCATATTGGTTTGCATGGTGAATCTTTTGATAACAGCTACAATGCATGTCTCGGATGCTGTCTGTGACCTATATTTTACGTACGAGTGACTTGATCTGGAGGAACGGTTACAATGCATCCCCACATACTGACATGTCGCACATTGGCAGTATTGGTATGCATGATGTACAGAGGAATGAAAGCAGCTATTAAATCTTGGAATGCTGTTGCTGACCACCATTCAATGCATTTGTGACAATATAAGGCAAAAAACTGTACTGCGTCGTTATTTGAATTAAAACTTGCAATATTCATTGGAAAACAGTTCATGTCCTAACATCATCAAAAAGAGAATTACAGTTTGCATTCAAATATGCATCGTCTTTGAATGTCAGTTGACGTTAGTGCGAATTGAATATTCTACTGCCGTTCTTTCGAACTATAATGTGCATTCCAATTTTAATTGATAAAATGACGTGTGGACAGGATTAGCGCTTGCGGATGGCCACTCCTCAAGTTCATTATATCAAGGTTTTGAAATTAATTTATATAGAATAATGGAAGTTTGTTTCGGATAAAAAAATATCTTCGACATAATGGACGAGCCCACTTTGTCGGCGAGTCTGTTATTAAAGACAATATACAAAACTTTTATTATTATTTTTATCGGTAATTAACAACATCATTTCATACAACAAATTTTGAAAAATGAAAACAATTTTGAAGAAATCATAAAATTGACTATTGATTAGTAAAAAAAATTGTACAATCCTTTACGGTTTTTGTAGATGTATATTTCTTTGTTTTCAATGTTGTGCTGAATGACAAGGTAGGCGAGGCTTATGTTACTTTTGCCAATATTTTTTCGTGTTTGGGCAGTAGGAAATACTGAAAATATTTGCCTCAAGAGATCAAAGAAAACTCATACAAATTACCGATAAATTAATTTATAAGAAAATTTATCAAAAATTACTTTGAGCAAAAAGTATTGGCAGGTCAGTGTGCCCGTTTTTGAGATATACGTGCCTGAAATTTTAGCGGGAAACCGAACTCCTATAGATTTTTCAACCACTTTGTGCTAAGGCGATTGACCTTTGAAATACAATACGGATATATTAAGAATTTTATCGGCTTTTGTCAAAAGTTTATTCAAGATTTGTACAAACATATTTTGAAAAGAAAAGTGGGGGTCAGCGTGCAATTTTTTCTAATGCATCAGGATGGATAAAATAAGAGAATTCCGAAAGTCATGGACAGCTACAAAACATTGGGAGTGACCATCCTTAATGCCAATTGAATTCGACAATCATCCCCTCCACTTGTTCGGACAGATTTATTTGCCAGCAGACTTTTTGTGTCCCTGTTGTAAGAAAAGTCGACACTATCTATTGCCCTGCTTCGTACGACGCAATCCTGCGTTGTCTGTACTTTTTTCAATCAACTCTGAAAGTCCAATTCCAAAAAGATCTTAATCTTCTACTCCATCACAACTGTAAGTCAGATTCAAAACATACTTGCAGGATGTGTTGTTCATCTTATGTTGTTGTGCACCTGATACTTAGAAGTTTGATTTTACGTATGTAAAGGTTACATTGATTCAGAGGTAAATTTATAATATTTGTTAATGTGCAATATCTTCAAAGGCAAGGAATTGATAAAAAAATTTTAATTTTAAATATTTTAGAAATTTCCAAAATTCACTTTTAAAACGACAAATCTTTTAGATTTATAGCATATATCTCAAATAATATGACATAATTTCGTAAAGCTATAATAAAACAATGAATAAATGTAAAAGAAACGTTCAGGTTGATTGAAAATGTCGGAAATGTTACAACTGCCCCAGCTGAATGATCTAAAACAACGAAACTAAAAAGATTCCCAAATTGGGTTTTTCTAGTTTTTTTTATGAAAATAAACAAAATATATCCGTGCTTTTGTTTGTGGAAATTGTAAGATATATCAATATATGCAGATTTAATGTCTAATACCGCTTTCACATGCACGAATTTCTCTTTCGAATCCTTTGGAATGATCGATTCGTACTCGTTCGGAAGCATCCGTATTTAACTCGCAGACATTTGTAAATAACTCGTAGACATTCGCAGATATTCTTGTCGATTCGTGAAAGGACATGTAATTTTTTTTTTACATGTCAACATTTTTACACGAATCTTTATCGATTATTTCATCCGTAAAGAATTTGCAAACCAATATTCACAATTCGTGAGTCATCGTTAACTGATCGCAACAAATCGTAGAGCATTAGCAATAAATCGTGGACAATTTGATTTCTCAAATATTTAAGGGTTTATTTAAGAATAAAAGAGAGTAGTTTACGGTCGTTTTGCGATTGATTTACGGATAAACACACATTCACGCGATCATTTTGAGAATATATGCGGTTACTTTACGAAATTATATGAATACTTTGAGAATTCTTTCCAAATAATTCGAGAATTTTACGAATTTTGACGAGTTGATAATTAAAATTGGATCGGCAACCCAATCTGAGAAGCACCCCCTTCTTCATCTGTGCCTGTGGGAGAACAATTAAAAAAATGTTTTGTTTGTTTGTTTTTTTTCTAGTAGGACATACATTTCTATCTCGTCTTCTTAAATGTGCATTTTAAGACTGCATAAGGTCATAAAGTCTAAAATTTATATGTAAAAGAAAAATTATTGTCGTTTATAGAACACTCGTAACCAAATCTCAATTATTCGTAAAAAAATTAGTTAAGTTATCGCAAATAATTTGTTAATTATCCGTTAAAGCTAGGATAAAATCGCAGTAAGTCGACTTATGTTCGTAAGAGTTCTTAGATTACTTATATGCATTCGTTTATTCGATAACATTCATTTGTAATGATTCGTAAATTTTTATCGTTACTGCATTGCATTTGTTCTAAGTAAATCGTCAAGTGGTCGTTCATATTCGAAAATCATCGTAAAGAAATCGCAATTCACTCGTAGATGTGTTTTATTCGCAAGCATTCGTGCTAGTTTTACGAATCTAGTAAATTTTAAAGATTCATAAGAATTCGTTACTGTCGAGCATGTAGTTTTTACAGTGATCTTTTGAACAGAGCAAAAAAACTATCCCAATAGCCACTTAGGGGTTTCTTCAGCCTATGTTAACTGATCCCTCAAAACATTCTATGGCCATCAACACAAAATGACGTGTCAGTGTCCCAGATGAAAGCGGACATATTCAGCTAGATTCATATTTTCCCGGATTTGACTATACCGATTTTGTCTTTTTCCTTGATTGACTCACAGTGTTCCGGGAGCTGTTAACAAAGCAGGACATGTTTAACCTCCCAGACCACCCGTCGCTCTCTTTTTGATGGGGTTTCACATTGTCATTTTTTTTTAGTTATTTGTGTTGTCTTAATAAATTTTAGTTTTTTCTTAGTTAGTTATGTTTGTGGTACCAATCTGTCCTTGTCCATGTGTGAACACTTTAGTGATTAAAAAAGATTTTTTTAATTTAACCTTGGTGCTGTTTTAGGGTTACAGAAGTAACACGTACCATGGTTTTTATACGGTTTTGTCTCAGGGTTAGCAAATGACATTAGCTACCAAAGAGATATTTCAAAAACGTATATGCCTCACTGACCGTGTGACGGTTGCTTTAAATATAGCAAGTCATGCTTACCCTTCTGGAGTACCTGATGTCACTCTCAGTTTCATGGGAGTTCTCACTCTGGATGCCTTCGTTCTGAATGTCGTGGTTTTTATTTTTTTATTGTTTTTTGTTTGTTTGTTTGTTTGTTTGTTTTTTTTTGTTTGTTTTTTTTCTTTTTTTTTTTTTTGTTTTGTTTTGTTTTTGCTTTTGTTTTGTTTTGTTTTGTTTTGTTTTGTTTTTTGAATTCTTGTTTTTATCTGCGCTTTGTAGCTGTATAACGTTATTGTTTTAGTGCTCTTTTTTTTTTGGTTATGTCTTTGGACTTTTTTTAAAATACGACTCCTTTGTTCCTTCGGTATTCTACTGCCATTGTTTCATCAAAATTATTTACCAGTATGTTAAATTTATTCAGATAACCATATTCAACACATTTGTAAATGATCTTTTTTACTCACCTTTTGTTTATAATGTCATTTATGCATTTAAGTAGGATTACCCATCCATGCCAGCCCCCCTTTTTTTTGAGATTTTTTAGTCTTTACCGTTTATTTGTCAAAACACGAACCCACTGCCCATTTTTATTCAATCAAAGCCATCAAATGTACCTGTTTAGATTACATTATTTACACGTATTCAATGCTTTAATGAGGACCTTAAATACTTAGATTATTAATTTATAATGACATTCGTTCAGCTTCGTATGGAATCCCCGTATTCAATTGGTAGCGAATACTTCCAATCGTTTACGTCATTGTGTTTTAACAGTTAATAAAACTAAACCAGCATGCGACTCCTTGGACGGCGGAGTAATCTTGACAAGGTAATGGTACATCTGTCATGATTTTCATTACTTTTTCCTGCGTGAACACTTGCATACCGTTCGCAGAATGTAATTATAAGTATTGAATGCGATATTTTGAAGTTGTATTGTCGTGTAAAAGTGTGTACGGTAGTACATTTTTCACATGAAGCGCTAGGGTGCTTCATACAAAATGTGCTACGGTCCACTACTTTACACTCCAATAAAACTCCAAAATATTGCATTAAATTCTTAAATATATATAATAGGCGGAGGAAAAGTATCCTTACATCCGATAAAAGTACTAGTATTTCATAATAGATGTAACTTATTACTCTTGTCATGAAATTTCTTGAATACTGAATATGCAAACACGACAGTTAACTGGTACTTTATAACACAATACCGAAGTAACTGTTAATTTCGACGACTTACGATGTATGTCTCATCAGTGTAGATCAATCAAAATCATTCGGAAGTCCATTAATCGAAAACCGTGTATAAGCTGATAGAAAACTAAAAGCCAATACGATCTAAATAGAAAGCCAAAATTCAACTAAGGACAAAAATTACATTGGTCTCCAGTACAGAAATCTACTACTTAGCCAATTAACAAAACTGTAAATGACTAATCAATATAGTATATATTTGATTTTTTCCATGTATCAGATTAAATAAAATAGCGGTACTTACTTAAATATAACATAGGGGTTAATTGTAGTTTTGTTTGGAATATAACTCGAAAACCGTTACAGATATCAAAAATCTGTCATGAGGTTAAAATGATAAGCATGATAAGATCTACCTATCCTACAATTAAAGAAAATATCCAACTACCCATCTTTGAGTTATTGTCTTATCAATGATTACTCCTTCACGATGGCCGTAACAGGAGAACGAACAAATAAAATGTACATTGGAAAAAATCCCTATAAATACAAGGTAAGATTGAGCAAATGGAACAACGCCTTTATTGCTGTTCTTTATCTTGAATTCACCATGAGGCCAATGCAGTTTTACATTAGAACCTATGGAAAATACATCCAGATATGTACTACTGAAACTGTTTGAACCATTTCAACTGATTTTAATATAATAGTTCTTTGATGGTCCCCTTTAAAGTGTGATTTTTTATGTTCCTTCTTCATCCAAATTGGCTGCCAGCGGCGAACATAGTGAAGCATATGGGTAATACATTTAAAGATCTTCTCTTCTGAAAATCTATTTTTCCGTAACGTCCTTTGGTAGGCCTACTAAAAGTCTTAAATATTTATATTCCTTTCTTTAATTAAGATGACAATTAGTGGGGAACATAGTTTAATATAGGACCACATTGGAAATATCTTCAAAGATATTTATTGAAACTGCTTGATCAATTTCTATCGAATTTGAACATGATTACCTTTTAGTTATCCCTTTAACACTTTGTAATGTTTATGTTCATATGTCATCGAAGTGGTTGGAAGCAGGTTACCACATTCAAAGGTTTCATTCACATTCATTTGAAGTAACATAGTGCATATGAACCAAACTAAGTCACAATAGTCCTTATGTGGTTCCCTTCAACGTTTGTGTCTTTTTACTAATTAACAAAAGAAACGATACACAGATTTTATCAAAAATGATATTTTGCATTCTACCCGAAAACCATGACACGAAGACAAAATGTATTTTTTTGCACGTAAGAATTAACATTAAGTCTAAACATATCTCTTTCAATTTCTGAACATCTCCGGTCACAATCAAGGTCATTATCCGGATTTTTTTTTCAGGCATAAATAATGAGTATGTCTACATTTCTTTTTTCCAAACCATCACATTTTCGAACCGGTTGACTTCAAACCTCTGTTGCTATATCGACCATGGATCACTCTGGCCAATTGTCCATTTTCAACTACCGTTCTCATAAGTGTAAAACACGTATTACGCGATCTTGACGTTGTGACGTCTCACTGGAGCTACTGCCACGTGATTTTCCATTTGATGAGCATCTTTGCTTGAGATTAATAAACAGTCTTTAGTTTGTTCTTCTTTTCACAAAACAATGAATAGCGAGGGCAAAAATTAAGATCGACGGTGTGACCATGCTAAGTCCTTGTCAACATTGATTTTGGATTAAACGGGGCATCAAAATGAAACGTTGCTTTCATTTTTTTAAGATTGCAAATTGTTAACTTGATAAAGTGTCCCAAATATTGACATCAAACATCAGTTAACGGCGAACTCGTTGATCGGGCGAAGAACTACTATTCCGGATTTTCGTCGAATCCGTATCCGGAATTGAAAACAAATGTGTTTTGGCGTTATATACTAAAATAAAAACATTAAATTGCGAAAGACAAAAAAAAAAAAAAAAAATTACAAAAATAAACTCCGTATCGTTTCTTTTGTTAGTAGTATACATTATGTCGGTACTTCATCCAAGCTGACTCCCAGAGGGGAAGTTAGTCTAAAACAAGGACCCTAAGGGAAATGCATTCAAAGATCTTCTCTGAAACCATTACGCCAGAGGAAATAAACGTGGTCACGGTTGTCCTTGGGAGATTCCTTCAATGTTTGTGGTTTCATATGCATTGAAATTGCCGTCAGCGAGTTAAAAGGTGAAAATAAGAGTGTATTGTATATGCATTTCAAGATCTTTTTCTCTGAATCGACTAAAATAATGTCAGTAAATTGTAACATGTGTAACATGATAGTCCTTAGTAAGCTTACTTGTACGTTTGTGATTTTTATGTTTGGTTCTCATCCAAGATGACTGCCAGCGGGGAATATAGGATATATTGAAGCATTTATTGACCGAGGTGAGCAATACAGGCTCTCGAGAACCTTTTGTTTGTGAATATGCCATATTTTGTCAAATTTTGCAATGGTTGGAGCTTTCCTATATTCTTTACCTAGAGAAAATATATTTAATCATAGGATGAAATTGATGTTTTTAATTTGATAAGCCGTCTTTCACGATTTCACTTAGACTGTTCAGCGTCGATCTCATGGCTTAGAAAGAGGTAAAATTTTGAATCATGGTTTCTATAGATCATTGTTAAGCATTATTTTTTATTTCTTACTCGTTGAAGATTAAATGCATATAAAAAATTAATAAAAAAAAGAACTATAATTTGCAGAATGATTCACAAGTCTGATTTTTAATCAATAAGAATAATTTTCATAACAACACGATTGTGTAAATAAATTAAAAATCAGCTGTTTTGCACATTTAATTTGGAAATCCTAATATTCCATTATTTTAAGCTGGAAAACAAAGGTAAAGAAGCTATCACATGCTATCTACCTTAAACTTTGCCGTCATTCGTTTAGTTTCCAGAGATCATTTTTTGTTTATGGAGGAGTGTGTTTTTTTTTTCCTTCAGATGAAAGATATGGCGAAATAACCAAATCTAGAGCTTACTCCACATTATATAGAAAGGTTACAGGAAATACCTACAATGACCGAAAATTACAATCACATGCCTTGATTTACAAGGGAATTGCACTAGGAAAACACAAATAAAAGACAATACATTTGTATTAACAATATAAATGACGATAGGAACTCTGTATTTTTTATTTTTCCTACCTGGAATATTTTGCGTCTGAAGTTAACCTTTTTACAAACATGATTGCGGGATATCTTATTATGCCCATCTTAATTCAAAACCGTCACCTGTCTCTCGTTAAATTGGCACACATCGTCAAATTACTCAAGTTTCTGATATAGTTAAGGTGAAGAGTAAAAAAAACATCACCAGGTAAACATGGAAAAGACGACGTAATAATAAGAGTTTGACAGTTTGGGAGTACTCCGTTTCAAATGGTTTTCTCAGTATATTTGTGCTTTATATTTTGCTAGAAATAAATAAAATTAAGTAAATGTTTCTGTAGTACATGTATAATTTGAATGTGCTTAGAAAAGTATAGGAAAAGAAAAAAATGAGAGTAAAGTGCAATTACTCCTACACTATTGATGAGTAAAACCGCTTATATCGATTATTCGATTCAATTTGAAACCTTAGAATCAAACTCAAAACTACGAAGCTGATGTATTTTATCTATGCTGGTTTAACATGAATATGCCTGTATAACAAAGGAGCCTCTCTAATGATAGTGAAGTTGAAATGGTTCTCATCGATTTGATAAACTTTCATATGATTAATTACGCCTACACAAAGTCTTTTTCGAATACACTCCTTGGTGTCAATCATAATCCATATACAATTTTTGGTGTTAATAATATTCCATATACAATCCTTGGTGTAAATAATATTCCATATACAATCCTTGGTGTAAATCATATTCCATATACACTCCTTGGTGTTAATCATATTCCATATACAATCCTTGGTGTTAATCATATTCCATATACAATCTTTTGTGTCAATCATATTCCATATACAATCCTTGGTGTAAATCATATTCCATATACAATCCTAGGTGTTAATCATATTCCATATACAATCCTTAGTGTCAATCATATTCCAATTAGAATCCTTTGTATTAATCATATTCCATATACGATCCTTGGTGTTAATCATATTCCATATACAATCCTTGGTGTCAATCATATTCCATATATAATCCTTGGTGTTAATCATATTCCATAAGAAGAAACCATTACCCGACTTCATCCAAATTATTACCTTCTATATTTAAATTTATAAATTTTAAAAAGATCGACATACCTCGCAGTAAAAATATTAGAATTTGTCGATCTCCAGGGATTAAAATATGGCCATTAGCGGGATCTTATAGTTTAATTTTTATATAAATGGAGACAGTAAATAATACTGCTATCTGGAAAGTATATTTTATAAAATATTTGCTACGAATTCATACATTGTCAAGAGATTTCGATATGAAAGGTATGGATGATGTAGTTGCCTCTATTACGGTGACAATTAGAGAACTGAATTAATCTCCTTGCTGCATTATTAATTAATTATCAAAATATTTGCGTCTGTAATTGTGTTTCTGTTTTCAACCATTGCTTTTTTTAATCAAAATCCAGAATGATTTTTAATATTTTTTTACTACTGAAGTTTTACAGTCGTCACCAAGACTGGGCAGATAGTTATAATGTTTCTATTTCACACATAAGAAGAGACTTTTTGAGCAGATCCAGACTTTGTTACAGAACAAACAATGACTACAACAAAACTTAATTTTTAGCGGCTGTACGACTGGTGCGCTACGCGTGAAACAAATCATGCATAACTTTTATTAGCACTTAATTGTCCCTTCAGCTTTTTTGGTGATCAGATTGGCTTGTGGCGTAGTTTTACAGTATGAACATTTTGGATTAAATTCTGTTACAAAAGCCTTTGGCGGACTACTTCAAAGTTATGCTCCTATATACGTGATAGTGGTAATAGATATTAAGTGAATAAACAAAAAAAGACTGTAATATTAATAATTAATGAAATTAACCACCGAGTAATGCTTCCAAAAATTCCCATTTTTCTTTACTAAATATGAAAAAGAAAGGAAATGGGGTGAATGTCAAGGAGACAACATTTCATATCAAGGTTAAAACGATCCAAAACAAAACATCTAGGGGTCACCGTGCGGTCTTCAACACAGTGAGGAACCTCACACCATATATGAAGCCCTCAATGGCCCCGAAAAAGGTAAAGAAGTGGATAAATCAATGTAAACAAACCACATCTAATAACCCAAGTATTAAGAAACTAAAATTTTATAAGAAGACAAGGATAAAACTGTTTGTTTTGGTCAAATAGTATGTTGCTAATTTTTCAAATACAATAGAAAATTATTAAGATTCAAATCCCTTCGAAAAGAAAGATCTGTAACCTTGCACCTGCACATGTATTTATATAATATTTTAATACAGTCCAAACTGTTATAAAGAACTCTTCGCTTCAACAAAAAAATTGTCTTATCCGGTCAGTTTGTTTTTGTCTCATTGTAGTTATAGCTTTGTATTTTGAACCCCAATTAAGAGGTATTATGAGGTCATAATTCTTGCTTCATAGGTTACCTATAAAAACAGGTTTGACTGTATAACAAGCAAGATTTAACATGCAATTTTGAGGATTTTCATCTTGAAACCCTCAAATGACAGCCTGTGCATTTGCAGAAATATTAATACCAAAAGTTTTATAATTCTCCAAATACATCCATAAGTGTTAACTCCAATGCATTCCAAAAATATATGAGTTACTATTTCTTTTGTTTCAAAATATAAGGTGCACAGCTTAGTCTCTTTTAGATTGCTCTTGAACAGAAAGGAATAAGTTTGAAGGATTCTAATAAAATTAGAAATAACAAAATAAGCTTGAAAGACTAAAGCTTTAAACCTTTTGTTACTGAAAAAGGAACTGGAAATCTCTGGCAAAATAAATGTAATTGTGAGAAAATGTTATTCACTTTAAAAATGTGGGTATAAATTAGCGGGTTTTTGTTCTTAACGACAACATTTTTTTTTTTCGAAAAAAAAAAATATCACAAATAATGCTTTACTGTTGTATGCAAACGGGTGATTTGTTTTTCTTTCTCTAATTTCTATCCAGGTTTCACATTTCCTGAACGGTGTGGAAACATTTGTTCTCCTCTCTAGAGAGGAGAACAAGTTTCGTGAAATTTCCCGCCAAATTTATTCGGAACGCAATCCTCGGTGTTTTTCATCCATTTATCAGAGAAACAGTTTCCAAAACTTGAACACGTTAATTATGAAATTTCTCACATCTCGTTAAATAAATTTTGTATTGTTTGAGAGCTCGGCAAGCCTCGCTTTCAAACATTTGCAAACTTTATTTAACTCGATGTGAGAAATTTCGTAATCAACTAGTTCACGTTATGGAAACTATATCAATTCCTCGGTCGCGTGGACCAATAGGCAAATAAAAGAACATGAAAAACTATTTTTTAGAACAATGTAGAAGGTGAAAATAAGACAAAAAATAGATCATGTAGATTTAACTTGAATGCAATTATAATGAACTTTTTTTATACAATTTTGAAGATTAGTTGAAATTGTCACTGTCTTTAAATGATGTTGAAATTCTCGACAATATATTGAATGAAGCGGTTTACATAATTTTAATTTGAATATTTCCTTTTCTGTATTTGCTGGGACTACTGTCTAGCCCTTTCGTTGTTCCATGTACATGTACCAAGACAAAATGTCGGAAATATTTTGTATGAATATAAAACATTAAGTCTCAGGTTTTCAGAAATTGAGCGACATCATAAAGGTAGTGCAAAACAGTAAAGCCCAAACGCAAAATGCACAACAACAAATGAAGATAACCGCATTGAGTGATAAACGATATTTCTAAGCTAAAGATAGTTTAATTTTAAAGCATTAGACAAAATTAGTTATCGACAGTGTAGAAATGGCGTTTATCTAAGGAAACGGTTGTGGATTTTATTTCTCTAAAGATTTCAAGGAGATTTTGGGCAACAACATTACCCCCTTTTCTGATGATCTAAAATTAGTGTGTTGAGCATAAAGTCATGGGGCATTGTCGCCTTTTTCATGAAGTCAAAATGGTTAAGCTTGAAAACAGCAAAGATATTAGACTTCCTAATTGAAATTTATCCAATAACTTGCTGAGAACATACTTATCTCTTGAGATGAGAAACTTATTTCTCCAACTGTTCTGGTAACGTTAATACGGGACTGAAATGGGGGCTAGAATGTACAAAACCGGTAAATGATTTCCTATAATAATTTCAATTGCGGCCGAGTATTTTAATTCCTTCTTTACACTCTTGCTAATCAATTTTGTTTCTTCCATAAAAAAGTGGGATAATAATTTTAAATGATTTAGTTTAAATATTTATACATTTGCGTGTTAAAATAATATAAAATATTTTTTTCAATTATCCATTTTGATAAAGCTATAACTGATATAGCTTATGATTCATTTAATTTGTGAATTCATATTGGTTTTACTTTAATATCGGAAAGCATTGGCGGATCCAAGGGGGATCCGGGGGATGGAACCCCATTTTTTTGGACAATCAATGATTTATTTTTTAATGAATATCCTGGTGTTTTAGTAAGAAAATACCCTAAAAATTTCCTTACAATTCTTATTGGAAACCCCCCCTTTTCAAATTGTCTGGATCCGCACCTGGAAAGGGAACAGCAAAACAATGAAAATAACACTTCGAATGCAATGTTTTTTGTTTTTTTTTTATCTGCAAATGACATTTTCGACAAATAAAAACTAATCATTGTGTACACTAACTTTCAAAATTAACCCCCAGATATCAAAAGAAGTAAAACAAAATAAACAAGACACTAGTAAATCATCAAATGTGCTTTGTTATAGGGTCCATTCACAAAATAACAATTTACACCTACAAGTTAATTTACTATCACATGTCACATTCACAATGGAACTGCACCAGAGACAAACACGAGTAACGATAACAACTCTGGATAGCCGGACTTGGTACTGGCACAAGAAAAAGATAGCGGTAGGGTTAAATTGGTTTATGGGTACCTAAACCTCCCCTTTCTCTATTCCGTTTCCAATCTTTAAAAGATTTTTTGACTAAAATGATCGAAATAATCAGGGAGAATTGGGGAGAGTTAAGAATTGTTAATAAAATTTGTGAAAAATAGTTCATTTTTTATATTTATTGACTCAGAAGATAAAGAACACACTCATTGACAAACTGAATATTTTAAGTGTGGTCATCTCTTGCATAACCAAATTGACGTGTCGAAGAAAATGCTTTATGTTTCCTGACAGAATAAATCTGTAGTTATGGGAGAGTTCGAAATGTCGAACTGACGTCATAATCAGAGTTTGATATAAATTTCCAGTTTGGTGAACCTAGAAGTTCTTGAAAATGTAAATCACATACATAAAACTAATTCTAAGCCCCCTTATTTAAAAATTGAATGCATTATTCCGAAGCACATTTTTAATGAAGCGCGTTAGCGCTTCATGTTGAAAATGTGCGCCCTGTCAACACTTTCACAGTCCTTATGAAACTTCAAAATAATGCATTCAATTCTAAAATTATATTTTGAAACAAAATCATAAAAAAAACAAATTTATTAAAAAGATATTATGTCCTGTACAATGGGATTTATGTCCTGTACAATGGGATTCTTTTTTTACTAATTCATCCGCCACGTGGTCATATGATCAAATGTGTTTCATGGGAATTGCAACTTCAGGTTGATGTGCCACGTGAGCGATGTTCGCCTATCAAATTGACGAGATTCAAATGAATATTCATGAAATGTAATTATATTTGCGTTATCTGATTAAACTAAATCACATTGGCATTGTACTTAAAATGATTCCACATAATTATATTAGATAAAATGTATACTTTGATGTTTACAGGCAGTGCCAGCTTTTATTGTCACAATGATGGATATGGAATACCTATGAGTTATGAATGTGACCATTATATTGATTGCAGTGACGGGTCAGATGAAAAATATTGTGAAGGAGGTATGTAGGTATATCAATTAACGCCAGATGGCAGCACATTCCAAGTGGGAAAAACTAAAAATTTGTGGGCAAAGGAACATAACTCGAGTAAAAATCAAAAGCCGACGCACAAAAACTACAAAAATTTACATTTTTAACAGTAAAGCCAAAAAATTCCATAGGTCCGATTGTAATGAACTTTGCACTGCAGATATGTGAAGTATCAATCTTCCATATGCTAGATGGGTTTTAGTGGGTTCCCAAGTTAACATACTGAAAATGCAGTTTTATAGAAAATTACCATCATATGAAATTTTTAAAAATCTTTTTTTTTTTATATCCAAATATAAAATAAACAAACATTGTGCTGAAAGAATGTTTACATTCGCACCTTTAATATTTTACAGATATCAAACATTTTATTACATTATTTCACAATAAAATATCAGTTCAAATAAAAGGTCACAATATTTTGTCCGGAGAGTTATCTAACCTGATTCTTTACTGATATGCCTAAGGTATGCAGACTTACATTTCCTTTGTTTGAGCTTTAATTGTGACATCAAATCATTGATTGAATTTTTAATGTGAACAAACAAATCGCAATTTTAGAATGGATGCATACCCTTGTAAAAGAAACTTCACGCTTCATACAACACGTTTCAATCAGTGCTTCTCACGTTTTATTTACCCTGTAATCCCATTTTCAATTACAAAATAACTGTTTTTTTTTCAACCCAAGTGCTGGTCATGGCAAAAACCTTTTCTTAGTTCAAATCGTGTCATAATTTTCTCAAAAAATAAAATCCCCCTCATCCCCCCAAAAAATCAAATGATCCGTGCTCATGACGAAGTATCAACGGGTAGTAATTTTTTTGCTCCTGAGAAAATCATAAGTAATAAAGAAACGGTAATTTTCGGACTCTTTGGCCTTCGGCTTTTCAGACCTTCGGACTATCGATGTGTAACAATCAAGATATAAAAGTTTCATTGAAAGAATATGAAGTAAATGTACATGAGACAATGGACAATAAAGGGATATGGAGTAAATTTACATGAGGCAATGGACAATAAAGGGATACTGAGTAAATGTATATTGGACAAAATCCCTATAAATACACGGTAAGATTAATGGAACATACGTTCATAATTGTTCTTCATCTTGAAGTTCATATGAGGCCTTTAACAAAGAGCAAACGACCCCCTATGTCTGTACAAACACGTGGCATAACAAAGCTATGGAACAACGCTTTTATTATTGTCATTCATCTAGAAGTCACAATGAGGCCGTCAACAATGCGTTCTACTCTTACCTCTAACTCTCTGGCAAAATGTTCTTACAATCATTGTTTCCCATTGCTCGGCAAAATACCAACATAAGAGAATAATTAAATAGCTACAGGGCTCTGATACAGCAAATTGCAAGATAACTGTCATAATAAAATTATGAAATATTGCCACTTAAAATAGGTGGCCAGGACAACATATAGAAATTTCCTTGATTAAAATGGCAGGGAAAGTGTATCCATATGAGACATTCTCTCAAGAACACCATAACATAACTAATGTATAGAGAGCAAAAATTTTGACATTTCAAATCGAAAATCGAATGACAAAGTCTTAAGACGTCATCTTTTTTAGTGAGATGCAACATGATGAGTATTACAGACCCCATTGAATTTTCGAAATTCTTAGATGACTCTACATTACACACAGATTGTATCTGTTACCAATCAAAACACCCTAGTCTGACACGAGTTAAAACACGGACAATTGTTGGTAATACTGCCATTGTTGACTTGCCAATATTTATAGTATAACTAATTGACCGTCGTGAATATCAATAAAAATGTCACGAGTGCCGAACAACGCAGAAGGATTTAACGAGTTGCAGAACTTGTTCTGCGACGAGTTAAATCCACTGCGTTGATCGACACGAGTGACATTTTTATTGATATTCATGACGGCCGATTAGTTATGCTTTTTATTATACAGATTTTCTACTCAAAAACCGAGAGTTTAGATGCGGATTATTTTTTTTCATGTCAATACGCCAATTGTTTACTTGACGACGACACTGAAGAGACATTGTGACGTCGCTTCATTAAGACGTCATCCAGTGACTAGAAATCCTTTATTTTCACCGGTGACAATATGACATTTATTTAACTCAGAAAACTCGATAAATCACCACTATCTATATAATAAATTTTATGTAATTAACAACAGGAAGTTTGTTGTTGTTTTCACAGACATTTCCTGGTGATTACACTGTGAAATATGTAAGACCTGAGTGTTTTTTAATTGAAACACCGTGTGTGTATTGTATCTTCCATAAGCCTTGTATAATTACTAGTTCAAGGAACATTGTATATTCAATAGTAAAACAATCGTATATTATTTTCTCTTATTAAGACTTTGCTCTTTTATATTTTGCAGATTTTTACTGTGTTAATGGAGCACATATTAATTCGTATGAAGTATGTGACAACACTGATAACTGTGGAGACTACTCGGACGAAATGAATTGTGGAGGTAATGACAAATTATTTCATAGTGTGAATCATTTTTATACGGACAACTTGGATATGCTTGACACTCAATTTAATGACACTTTCGATTTGAAAAAGCATTAGGGTCCATATATTCTGATAATCATTTTTAAAAGTACCCAGTGCAGCACAACCATAATCCAGTTCTGTCTAGTATGTACTTTCATTCGGTCTTGTATAAGCACTTGACAAAAAGTTGCAAGACAAAACCCCGTAAGACTAATCATAATGACAGAAAATCGTTTAAAAACAAGAAAAGTGTAGGGGAAAAGCTTTGAGTTTGTTCAGTGTGTGAAAACTGCATCAATAGCTCTTCAGCAAAGTGAGTAATGCAATCGACTCGACTTCTGAAACGACAGAAATATTTATAAACATGAACGATGCGGTGGATATCACTTACGCCGTGTGTACCATTTACTAGTAGATCTTAACTGAATACTTTATTTAAAGCAGTTTGAATTCTATAGACGAATTTTTACTTCCAAGAGGGCATTATCAATCAATAATCGAACAATATGTATGGATTTTGCTGTTTTAATATCACCCTTTGCTTATAAATAAATCATGACCTTTCTGACTACGTTTCTAGATAATGGTCGATTTACATATATACCTTATCACATATGTGTCCAATTCTACGTATCTATTATTTTTCATTTTCCCTTTCCAAAGTACTTTTTTATATTTTTTTATACTAACATTATCATCTTAGTTTGAAGTTGATAGATGTTCAGTGTTAATTACGGTTTGTAACAAATAACTTGTAACTTACTGCTATCCGATACTTATTTATTATTGAATTTTATTCCATAGCATTGTTTGTTCTTTCCATTTTATCAATTTATATTAAGATAACAACTACAGTTTTCCAAGTCCAGATATGACAGTATATTTTGTTATGAATTTTCTTTGACTTGACATCTTGACTGCCTGGAAAAAGAGTCGATTGTCACTTGATTTGTTTGATTTTAATAGGAACAGACTATCAATCAAAGTCAAATTTGCTTGTTCTTTCAAGTAATTATTTTGAAAAGTCCTATCTTTAAGAAATATATTATTGTTTAGTGTATAAAAACCCGGGGGGGGGGGGTAACTTCCTATATATTGGTATACATGGACGTGNGGCAAATTCGGGTGCTTATTTTACAAATTCTAGTATTAATTTGATGCTCATTTTTCCCCTTTCATATTTATTTGGGTCTAATTTCTACACATCTGGTATTAATTTGGGTTGTCTTTTCAATTTCGTATAAATATTGGTGAAATATTGCAAGTAGATTTATTAAAAAATCTCAATTTTATTGTGAACTGACAAATTTAATATGCTAAATTTACGATTGCCCCCTTTCTCTTCTAATCATACAATAAATTAACAGTACCCATTAGTATTTTCATGGGTGTCATACATTAGGGCAGTATTTATTCGGGTATGGATTCCGATCATAATATATTATTAATTCGGGTACCAGCCGCACGTCCCCGTACAAAATATATGAGAGTTACCCTCCCCCCCGGGGATAAAAACAGTTATATTTATTCTACACTGTTGCTAAAATTGAGGCTTGAGTCACTGATGAGGGTACGGCCTTGATCAGTTTAATATTTCAAAATATTCTATACATATATTTATGATCTAAATAGGTACCCGAAAGACTGTGGTTGGTCGTGATGAGTTAGACGAATTGGGAGTGGTCTTATTGTATCTTTTAAACAATTCAAATATATATCGATCTTTTTTCTCCCTAGTGTAAACGTGGTCTTAAATGTTCTAATGTAGCGTGTCATTAATCCTGTTATCTGATTGCTTAATACTATAATTTGCAATGTATAGATTTTATTGTTACAATGCCTGAATTTACATTACTACGCGTTTGTTTATGAAATAAAATTCAGGTCATACATATCATCTTCTTCCCTGTCTGATTGTAAACATTAACCTGGTGATGAAATCAACTAAATCTCATACAACGACGAGGATTTTCGATAAAAATGAGGAAAAATACTCTTGAGCGTTTTGTAGAAATGCAGACGACAGCATCCATGCTACAAACAGCTCAAATATATCTCTGATGCAACAATACTCCAAAGAAAAAGCTAAACAGAAAGTTCCGTTAACATTTATAAACGTAGACTTACATCTAAGCAAAGCAGACTCAACTGTCCAGGCAGTTCCATCTACCAACACACTCCTTTTTTGCGACTGTTTTGCGAAATCAGTTGCTTTCTTCTCCAGTTCTAGCAGATGTTTATATTATTCAGCCATTAAAAGTCAGCTATAATAGCATTTTATTCATTCATTCTGGTAAATTTATATTCATTTTTGTAGATCGGCTGTTATTCAACCGCCAAATGTAAAAGAGTTGAAAATATCAAATTTTACCTCAATTAGTCCATGAACATTTCCTCGACGTTTAGCTTTAAAACTCAAAAAATGGAAATCTTGTAATTATCTGTACAATTATTTATTTGATTTTGCGATGCCACTGTGGGTCCTAGAAAATTCTGCTTTCCTTGAGCCGTGTTTCCATCTCAGAGACCGAATACACGGGTTATTGACTTTCATGCTTTTGAAAAGTGACCAACCGTCTGTTTAGTTGTTTCTAAATGCATTTAGTAGGAAACAACTAGCATGTCAATTTACCCTACCATATTTCACAATATTTGTGATTTTCAATAAATTACAAATATCATTTTACTCTGACTAACAGTTGGAAACCCGTTTGTTGCCGCGTTATTGCCTAATTTGAATGACATGCAGTTTTGGTTTTTGAAAACAAATATAAAGATGTTTATTATTTTGACGAAAATGAATTTAACTATATTAGAATTACATGAAATGTCTGGTTTCTTTTAAAATGCAGACGAAAGTAAATAAGTTATTGTTTATCATATATTTGGACTGTATATCCCGTAAAGTTCTATTGTACTTCGTCCATGTGAGGTTAATTTCATTACTAATTACAATGCAATAGAATGAACACTGTCTATGTCTGCAACTACATTAGAATGGAGATAACTGAATTGCAGGCATTAGTTGTGATTTTGTGGTCACAAATATCCGCTTACTGGTTATGCGTCGCCTGTAAACTCAATTCGAACATCCCCATTTTTATGTGTCCACATCTTCAAATCACGTAAAAAAGCCTTTAAATATTTTCTTGTGATTAGAAAAAAAACTTATCCAAGTACTTTTTAGGGGTAGTCTAGTCTTACAAAAAGAGAAAGACAACATAAAAAAATACGCTACATTTGTCCCGTATTTTTGCTTTTGCTTCCATAATGGCAAAAAAGAGTCTTACTAAAATATTTTCAGATTTTTATTCAAAAGATAAGAGAATATTAGACATCTTTACTGTTTTACTATCCTCGAAACCGAAACCGAATCTGAAGAAACCGAGACCGAAACCCAAACCAGCATGTACAGAATGAATTGTTTGAAATGTTAAAACATTGTTTAATTGTTTGATTTGTTCAAGTGTCTAGATTTCTTTTTGAAATTGCTCTATTGGACATTCAATTTTGTTATTTCCCCTTTAGTTAGTAAGATGCAGCAACGGCAGTAGAATACCGAAGGAACAAAGGTGTGAAATTTACAAAAAGACTGAAGACATTGCCAAAACGCGAACACAGAAAACAATGACGTTAGACACAGAAAACAATGACATTAAACAGATACATAGCACAGAAATAGAAATTACAACATTCAAAACAAAGGCACTCACAGTGTGAACTGAAACTGAGAGTAACATCAGGTGATCCGGAAGGGTAGGCATGTCCTACTCATGTCCCAAGTCCGGCTGTCCCGAGTTCCTATCGTGTTCACGTTTGTCTTTTGTCTAATTTGAGTTTTTCCTGTGTAATTCCCTTGCAGATCGCGATATGTAATTATAATTTTCAGCATTGTAGGTGTTTCATGTTGTCCCCTTTATTTCATCTGTCAACAGCACCCGTCACTCGGTTAGTGAGTCAATCTGGGAAAATGTCAAAGTCGGTTGTCACATCCGTGAAGACGTGAATCTAGCTGAAAATGTCCACTTTCATTTGGGATACTGACACGTCATATCTTTCGATGATATTATAGGGACGGCCATAGAATTTCTTGAGCGATGAAATTATCAGAGGTTGAAAAAGTCTCTGACTAAGCAACTTTTAGGACAGTGTTTTTGCTCTGTTAAAAATATTACTGTACAAACTACACGCTCGACAGTAACGAATCAACTGTGAAATGTACACTCCATAGGCTAGAGAGGTAGGTATATTGCTGCTAAGAAAGGGAAAGTCCATAATTGGGAAATAAAAATCATCACGCTTGTCATATAGCTTAGATTTCAAACGTCCACCTTCGTTAATATTCAATAAAACATCTAGGTACGAAGCTGAAGTAGGTGTTTCAGTTGTTTCTTTAATTTCAAGCTCATTGGGATAGAACTGATTAAATATTCCTTAAATTTAGGATTATTAAGAGAAAGTATATGGTCTCTTAAGCGGAAGCTTAAATTAAAGGACTGGGCCAAATGTTTTTGTTTTCTTTGAATAAGCTCTTGTAAAAACTTGGCCTCGTAGGAGTAAAGGAAAAGGTCAGCTAAAAGCAGCGTACAGTTTTTCCCATAGGAATCCCTATTGTCAGTTGGAAAACACGACCTCAGAATTCGACAAAAATAGTGTCGATCAAAAATTCTAATATTTTGATTACGTCAGTCTCAGTGTAGATGTCTTTTTTTTATTCTACACTCGATTACACAGTTGTCTATTATTTGCCTGAAATTTTGATTAAGTCAGTCTTAATTTTTATTTTTTACGTTGGTCTTAATTTTGATAACGTCAGTCTCAGAGTAGATGTCTTTTTTTAATTCGATACTAGATTGCAAAATTGTCTATTATTTGCCTGAAAATTTCTTGCGTTGAATCTTTTTGATCCTTTGTTACTTTTTACTTTTTTATGCGACACAAAAAGTATGGCGCTGTCGTCATTGCCGGGATGAACGTCTGTTAACAGCATAACTTTGTTTCTCGTGAACAAATCATTATCATATTCAAGAATGATGGTTTTTATTTTTTGGCACATACGTAATCTTAGGTTCTAATTATGGATTTATTGCATCACATTTTTAGCTCACCTGGCTATGCCAGGGTGAGCTATTGCCATCATATGGCGTCCGTCGTCCGTCCGTCGTCCGTCCGTCGTTAGCTCACTTTCAAAAATCTTCTCCTCTGAAACCACTGGGTCAAATGGAACCAAACTTTAATTGAATCATCACTAGGGTATCTAGTTTCAAATTTTTTATTTTGTTTGTCTAAGGTCAAACAACATGGCTGCCGTTACTAAAAGTAGAACATAGGGGTAAATTACAGTTTTTGGCAAATAACTCAAAAACCGTTACAGATATCAAAAATCTGACAGAAATAAAAATGATCAGTATGAGAAGATCTACCCATGCTGAAATTTTGAAGAAAATCTGATAACCTGTCTAAGAGTTATTGCCCTTTTTCCGTAAAATTTTCAAAATTTTTATGTTTTTTTTTTATTTTTTATTAAAACACTATAACAGATAGAGGTTAAGTTTAAATTGCAAAAATGTTCAGCATGTTAAGATCTACCCACATGGATATTTAGAAGAAAATCCAAGTACCTATATATGAGTTGTGGTCCTTAATTGGTCAAATTTTTCGTGATTTTTTACTTTTTGTCCTATATTTCAAAAACGCTCTGAGATAGAGGTCAAGTTTAAATTGCAAAAATGTTCAGCATGTTAAGGACTATATTTTATTGAACACATTAAAGTTTTCCGACCGCTTTCAAGATGGCCGCCAGTGGGGAACTTAGTTTACCATTTGACTTAATGGGATAATTCATACAAAGAACTTCTTCTTGAGAACCACTAAATGGATTTGAACCAAACTGGGCATGAATGATGCTTATGAGGTGCTGACCAATTGTTGTAACTTTGGTGCTGATGTGTCATCCGACATGCCGCCACCAATGATCTTAATTTTAACATTGGACCCTATGGGAAAATGCATACAAATAACTTCTACTTTAGAACCACTGAATGGATTTGAACCAAACTTGGCATGAATGATATTTATGAGGTGCTGACCAAGTGTTATTACTTTGGTGCCAATCTGTCATCTTACACGACCAACATTATTGGACCCTATGGGAAATGCACAAAGATCTTCTAGAGAACTGCTGAATGGATTTAAATCAAACATGACATGAATGATGCCTGTCAGGTGCTATGATAGTCCTTATATGACCCTTTTCAAAGTTTTATGTTTAATAGCTGCCAGCAGGGAACGTAGATTAACATTGGCCCCTTAAGTTTGGAAACTGCATTCAAAAATCTTCTCTGAAACTGCTTGAAAAATTTTAATTAAATTTTATACAAATTTTCTGATTTTAATGTACATACAACACCAAAGATGGACCATCAATTGGGAATTATAGTGCTGCGACCCAGGTGAGCGATACAGGCTCTTGAGAGCCTCTTGCTTAGATAAAAGGGCAAAATTTGTTAAATGGGTGGGTTTCTGCTCTCTTGGACAGCATACCCATGGTTGTAGTATTCGGATTGCTATCAAATTTTAGTATAATATTACTTGGAATACGCTTATTCGGGGTTTTGTTTATAATTTAGGGATCCTGGCCAAACT
>MJUU01070926.1:79270-90852 GCA_002080025.1 Modiolus philippinarum
AATCCGAAACGGAAACAGCTTTTCAGAATTCAGAATTCAATAATAATCAAAATCGTTTATCCAGTATATAGCTTTTAATTTTCTTTTAATGGGTACTTGAACGCAAAAATTGAATGTGGGAATTCAATGAATATAGCGGTGCAAAAAGATAGTTATCTGTTTCAATAATAGAAATATAATTCTAATCTTCCAAAAATTCAGATTAAGGATGAATTGATATCATTACAAAACAATTTGTCCACTTCCATTATTTGTTTTCTCTGCATTTACCAGTTCTATCGATAGCTAACAAAAACTGGTTCAAAATTATTTAGAGTAACGGCGCATTAACCAATTCAATAATTAAGATAAACTGCGACGAAAATTCAAGAAAACTGCAAAAACAAGTAAAAGTTAAAATTAACGTGCACTTAAGTTCATTCATGGATCTATTTTAAATTTTGCAGTTGAAAGTATAGGTAGTAATTCAAATATAACACTTATGGTAGTACGGGAGTTTAAAACTAAAACATCATTCTTGCGCATCTGATAAAAAAATGGAATTCACTATAGGATGTTGACAAATAACTAACTAATAACTAACAAATGACAAAATGATTTTCGATGCCTTTTAATAGTTAAATTTTATCAAAGATGCCACTTTTATTGGGTAACCATGCAGAATATTGAACCTTTTCAGCAAACTTCTGTTCTATTAGGGGATATAATATAAATTTATAAATTACAGGAAAGAAAATCAGTTTTTCGCCATTTATTCAAAAATAAGTTCGGTGAACCCCAATTTTTTTTCATGTAAATCAAAGCAGGTATATTAGCTAATTATTTACCAAATTTTAAAAAATTCTATCTGATGTTACTGATATAAATGAAAATTTAGTTAAAATTCGCTAATTTTCCCTGCTATTTGAACCAAAATAGCTGATTTTCATATTACAGATTTCACGCTTAGAGGCCGGTGACCCCCCTTTTTTATTTTTTTGTATGCTCTTATAACAATGTTCAAGTCATGAAAATATAAGAAAACTCTATCTGGCAATTTTTAGACCCCCGTACCATCTTAAGGTGTGTCTTCATGCATCATGTTATCATTATGTAGTTGTGCCATGAAATGGGAAATATGTGAAAATATAACTTAGTTCAATCAAAGTTTGGTTTGTAAAATAAAAAGATATTTTAGTTTCAAACATAATTGTTCCACCCTAAATTCATAGAAAATTTAACAAATGGTCAAGTACAGAAAATGCTTGAAGAAATCAAAATTCACCACCATTGAACTATTTCTCTATTCTCCATCTTTTTTTTAAATAAAAATGCATCTTTGTTTAAGAAATCAATTCGTTCAATTCAAAAATAGTTAGGGCTTTTTTTAGAGGTGAAGTATAGAACGATCTTAGACTCCTTTTGGCTCAGGTAATCTTTTAAGTCATCATGATGTTTTTCAATTATTCATACGATTAATACATTTTAAATAAAAGAAGTTTCCTTTATAGAATCTTGGAACCTCCTTTTTCCACATGAGTATACAGGTGAGTGCCGAGACGCCATTAGCGTCGGGTTTTTACCTGCCCAAGAGTGCCGAAGAGAAACTCCAAATTTCAATAAAGAAGACATCTTGTTAAAATGGTCAATAATTAACATGTTTCGGAATAATTATTATTATTCATTGTATATTTACAACATCGATTGTAATTTAAAGTATAAATATTAAGAATAACTATATCAAGGTTATGTCTCCATGGTGTAATGGTTTAGCTCCTTTGTGATGAAGGTTTGTTGTGAAACAGGCAATTTCAAATTCAGCTTAAACTGAAATTTATTTTGGGAATTTCCATAAAAGATATAGAATGGCAAGGCATATACCAGTAAAGTTCATTATGTGCAGCCAAGGTAGCGTAATTGTTTAAACCGACATTCATTCGTCAGAAAACTAGAAGCACCTTGCAACATTCTCAATTCCATACAAAAAAAGATTTTAATCTTTTTTTTGAACGGCAATTCTAAAGATACAAATTCAGCTGATTAATAAATGTTTAACACAATCTACGTAGCGTAGTGTGCAAGGTTCTCGGTTATTATCATCGGAGACTGTAGTAAATGATGACTTCAGTTAAATAGCCTAGACTCTTGCATTATTTTTAGACCTAATATATCGACAAACTAATACCGAAGCAAGAACGAGGAATGGGGGAATTCTTAAATCATAAATCTAAAATCACGGCAATTTACACCCAACACGAATTGAGACAGTATGAAAAAGACAAAACAAATAAACAAAAATGAACAAGAACGCCACAAGACTAAAGCACTAGCAGTGTGAATCCCTATAAAAACTGGGGTCTCATCAGGTGCTCCGGAAGAGTAAGCATTATCTCTCCACGCGTGGCAAATAGGGTCTGTAAGTCTCGTCCATTTTTGGAACTTCCGGGTACATAATTTGTACCCGGAAGTTGCATTTTTAACAAAAACATGTGACGTTTCAGGCAAAAACGTTGAACGTCATAATCTTGCAACGTCATATTTTGGCGGGAGACGTTTTCATATTGCAGATTTATCGTGATTTTTCGGTGTCACATGACGAGACTTACAGACCCTATAATGTGCTGTCATTTAGAAATTTCCAAAAACACTTGTGCAACTCTGCGGAGAATGGACATGGTAACATACTGCACTAGTTCTGAAAGAGTAACTGGTAATTAACCTTGGTGGACTGAAATATAAATAACTTTTTATGGGGGACAGTGGTACAAAAATCTAACAGCTGAAAATTGCATGATCATCCTGTTGGAATAAAAGAATATCTTTTGCAATCTTTTACCATATGGATTTATAATTTCAATGTATGATAATGCCCTATTAATCTTTATAAATATATTGACAAATAACAAATCATATATCCCAACTTGTATGTAGCCATTTTTCCCAACTAGGAAATAGTAACTCACTTACCCTAATTAGGGTTTTCCCCAACATGTTACTTACTTCACATTATCCTTCAAATTTTAGGGGTATCCTGTACTGTCTTTCAGTTTTAGTACATTGGCTATAGCTATATTTAACCTTAAACACTATGATAAACACATTCAACCATTGACTTTTCTACGGAAGCATAGATGGGACATGTGAAATTTTATTTTTATGTCGTGGCCACGAGATGCTATATCGTTTCCAAGACATACGATCTTCTGGCAATGAGATAGCTATGTCGTGGACAGGAGATACTAACTCGTTCCAACGACATACAAAGTCGTAGCCACGAGATAGCAATGAGGATGACCAAAGCTCGTTGTTGAAGGCCTCATGGTGTATAAATATCTCGTGGCCACGACCTAGTATGTTTAGCAGGTCTTCATAAGATCCAAGGTGGCCATCATAGAAAGATTGTTTAAGGTAGTTGACCTGATGTAGGAGGAGATAACTCCTTTTAACATAAGAATAATTAGTTTTGGTTGGTATAAATAAACACAAAATATTTGAAATATTTTTCATAAAAGGAAATGATATATCCATCTAATAGTGAAACTGCAATCAATTAATAAAACACTTGAAAGTGCCTGCATTAAAATTTTCAGATTTTTAATGGTATCCTAAGAATATTAAAATGAATGAAAGTTCAATATTTGCCAAGGGAGGTAATTTTTTTAACATGACGTTCAGTATCAAGGAATATTGTGACTTTTTATGCAGTTTTCCTAACATTGTGAAAAAATGATACGGTGATTTTTTCAAAAATTTTGACAAAAGTCATATGTGTTGAGGATCTTTAATTTCTTAGTTTTTGATGAATTGAATTATAGGATTTTCGTTTAAAAGAAATGAATAAAGCCCTGTTTTCAGCATTGTTTTGACCATGTTATTTCCTTTATACTGCAAATCAACACTTAATGCATGCTTATGATATGTACCGTATTTCGGGATTTTTTTTGCGTGTGTTTAATTTTCGCTATGTTCGCGGTAGACAGTTTGACGCGAAATTTAGCCTTCGCGTAAATTTCACCAACAAATCAAATGCATTTGATTAAGAATAAAAACGCGAAATATAAACACAGCGAATATTTCACTGTCCCGTTTTACACCGAAATCGCGAACAAAAGCCGACGCGAAGGTCTACAAGTTTAAAGAAGCAGTAAAGCTATTGAGGGCTAAATTTTGATGATTCTCATTTATATACAGCACAGTAGTATGCACCTTATGTAGATTTCTGAACAGAATTTAATACCCCTAAGACAGGTCTGTTTCTATGCATAATCGCACAGTGAACCTTTTCATATTTTTTTTCTTGAAGTATATTAGCACATTATTGTTTCATACTGCAAATTTAAAGAAAATTCAGTAGTATTCCGGCTAAGAGTCAGGCAGTGGGCAGCACACCAAAAAATTTTGATTCTGCATTTTATGACTAAGATGTATTCATTTGGCACTAAAACACGTCCCAAAAAGTTTTTTAATTCTAACATGTGCTAGATCTTGAGTTAATTTTTGTCTCGCCCGCGACGAAAGTCGTGGAAAGCGAGACATAGGCATGCAAAGTATATACAGGATGTTTTGAAAACCCTTTGATGTAGGAACATCATATTTGGTCCAGTGGTAGTACTAAGCAAGTGCTACCTGACGGACATAAGATAATGTGACCTTGACCTCTAATGCACGACCACGTTAAGTTTCTCTGATTAAATCCATATCTCGATAACTGTAAGTGGTAGGTCAATGATATTTGGTATATAGGTTGGTCTTGAGTAGTACATGTCAGTCTGACATACGACTTTTGTCCTTGCCCTCAATTTTATGGTCTAGTGACCAAGCTAAGTTTTTCTGATTAGATCTATATCTCAATAACTGTAAGTGGTAGGTCAATGATATTTGGGATATAGATTGGTCTTTGGTAGTACATGTCAGTCTGGCATATGACTTTTGTCCTTGACCTCAATTTCACGGTCTAGTGACAACGTTAAATTTCTCTGATTTAGTCCATTACTCAATAAATATACCTGGTAGCTCAATAATTTTGTTATGTAAGTTGGCCTTGAGTTGTACATGTCAATCTGGCATATGACTTTGTCCTTGACCTCAATTTCACGGTCTAGTGACCATGTTAAGTTTCTCTGATTAGATCCATATCTCAATAATTGTATGTGGTAGGTCAATGATATTTGGTATATAGGTTGGTCTTGAGAAGTGCAAGTCAGTCTGGCATATGACTTTTGTCCTTAACCTCAATTTCACGGTCTAGTGACCACGTTATGTTTCTCTGATTAAGTCCATTTCTCATTAACTATACCTGGTAGGTCATTAATATTTAATAGGTAGGTTGGACTTGAGTAGTATATGTCAGTCTGGCATATGGCTTTTGTCTGTGACCTCAATTTCATGTTCCAATGAACATGTTAAGTTTATGTGCTTAGTTTAGTTTCTCAGTAACTATAAGTGTTAGGTCAATGATATATGGTATGTAGGTTGGTCTTAGGTAGTACATGACAATCTGCTATATGGTTTTTGTCCCTGACCTCAATTTCACAGCCTATTGAGCATGTTAAGATTTTGTGATTAGGTAATTTTCTCAGTAACTATAAGTGATATGTCAATGATATTTGGTATATAGGTTGGTCTTGGGTAGTATATGACAGTGTGCTATATGGCTTTTATCTGTGACCTCTTTTTCACGGTTCAGTGAGCATGTTGGAGTTTTCAAGTATCAATTAATGTATGGTCAATAATATTTGGTATGTGGGTTTGTCTTAGATGGAACATGACATCCTGCTATTTGGCTTTAGTCCTAGACCTCATTTTCACGTTTGGTTCTCCAGAATCCATATCAGTGGTAGGTCACTGATATTTAGCATTTTGGTTTTTGGTTATATATAACAGTTTGCTATATTGCTTTTGTTAGCCAACATGTTAAGTTTTCTGAATTATTCAGTTAGAGTTTTCACATCTATTTTGCGATCAAGTACGGGCGAGACATCAATTTGGGTCCACACTTGTTGACTAGTTATATAGAGAAAAAAATAGCGTGAAAATTTCCCCGTACTTTCAACTGTACAATGTTACTAAAATTTTGACGCTAATAACTCAAAAAGGCAAAATAATACAGAACTTTTATCTATCAAAATAACGTTTTTACGTTAGTTTTATTAAAATCAAACATTAAACGTTTGTGTTTTTTCCTTAATGTGCCACTGCACCAATGTACTTTGCCTGTTTTTGAGACGGGCTGGTACTTGCATTTGTGGAAAATTCTGGTGACAACCCAGGTCTACTTCTTTAACATGGTACATTATTGGAATTCCATTCATTTCGATATGTCAGGCATGATCCCGGTAAGCAATACATATACAATATATGTACATTGTCGGAAAATATAAAATTTATTTGACGAGCTTTAGAAACAGGTAGAAATGCGAGGTTTACCGAGCATTTCTCGCCTGTTTCGCTGCGAGTACAAATAAATTTTATATTTCCGACAATGTACGTATATTGTTTTTATCCTGCAATCATTTAAATCCTAATTAAAAATGCATTTTCTTGGTGAAGCGGGACCAGGAAGACAGTAAACAACTTCGGCCATTTTGGTAAAATCCCTGACGTCATAAGAGAATTTACACTGTGACGTCAAAGTATTGAGGTTTTCAAAACCAGTCGCCTGTCTTTTCTTCGTTTAAAATCGCGGACCGGTTACCAGTCTACCCTACGAATACGAAAAAAAAGTATTCGTAGGGTCGTATTTGTCTAGTAAATACCACCATTGCAGGATAAAGATTCTTAAGATCCTCTTGTCAAGTAGCAATCTAAATTCTACAAAAAACTGCAAGCTCTTTGATATTAATCCAAGTCTGTTTATGTTTTCCAGGATACGGCTACAACTCACCCACACAAGGTATGGCAATATTTTATTTTATGTTTTATGCATTTAATTTGAATCTTCATCTCTGTTTGTTATAAATTTTGATATTTTGTAATTACTCATGCGTCCTCAGTTAGCGGATATAAAAATTAAAGAAATCGTGAGAAATTTGAGACGTCTAAACAGATAGTGTCATGATCGTCGCACCATGTTCAACAATTGTTATGGATATAACCTTTGGTGGATGGAGTAGAGTAATTTAAAATACACTTATTATTAAAAACTTTTGTCAAATACCTGATGTCGATTTGCCAAAAAATATCTGGACGATTCTAACACGACTCTTGCTAATTATCAAGCATTATAATACTCAATTACCTCACATTTCCAAACGCGCAAATGTATCGGAACAAGCGTAAAAGGGATGCGAAACATCCATGTTTTAATATTGCCCGTCTTAGTTTATGAAGGAAATAAGGGTTACAAACATTAGTGAACCATGCCATTCAGAGAATGAAAATGTGTATTCTTTTGGTTTAAATTTGGATTTTAAACTTATATCTTTTTGAAAATGTCAGATTGTATAGTAGGTCTTCATGGACGCAGACAGCAACTGAGACCGGAAATCTGCCTTCTCTTAGGTCAATTCCGTTTTCTGTCGTATTTAAATCGAAATAATTCATGGCAGACATATGGTTTTTGTCATATTACAATGGGGTCGGCCTTTATATTCGTAAATTTTACCCCTCGCTAGCCTTTTGTTTAGATTGGAATATAAAGCTTCAGCCCACAGTAAAATGACAATAACATATACCTGCTATGAATTATTTCTAAATTGATAACACCTTGTAAAACCTTGTAGTTGTAATGGCATTCGCATAAGGTTTGTAAGTCTCATACAATTTTTAAACTTGTAAGTTAATAAATTGGACCAAGAAGTTACATTTTCAACAAGAATATATTACGTTTCCAAACCAAAATTTGAACGTCATAATCGTCAGACGTCATTTTTTAATTTTTGGCGACAAATATGTTCGTATCAATTTTTTTATCTTGAATTCTCGTGATCACATGACGAGACTTACAGACCCTATTCAATTCGCCGTTCCAAAAACTAAGGAATTGTGGGTACTGTGATTGTATTTGAAATTTTAATGTACGAACAATCGATTTTCAACCAATGACGTTATGTTATTTACGTTCTACCCACAATGCTTTAGTTACTGAAACGGCGAATTACAGTCTATTTTGATGGCTCAAACACACAGGAGCCTCTTGTAAACAGTCCGAGCTAAAGGGATGGTCGAGATATCGAAGTCAAACTCGGTTCAAACGTCAACAAGGGGACAACAAAAAGGGTTCCATACACCAATGGTGTTCGCATTACTCCGGTTTAAGTATTTGAAGTTTCATTGTATCTCATATATCTTTGGTCGTATGTCTCTAATGCTGAATGAAAGGATGTACATGGAGTCAATGCGCATTATTGATTGATTGAATATTGTTTAACGTCTACTGGGCAATATTTTAGCTATATTAAGACGAGAACATGTTTGTTAACAAATAATCACTTTGGGGCATGGAAATAGTCATGGGACTGGAAATTCTGACTGCCACTGGAAAAGTTGGGTGAAAACGTAAGGGGCGGGGAATTAAGCCTTGTAGCCAATCACCTACGGACCACTGTAAAAAGAGCTTGTCACAAGAGATCTTTAACGTGCAGAAAGCGTGGCATTTCTTCCAACACGCGGACCTGAGTTTACATCCCATCCGAAAAATGGGTTGTGTATTTATTCATCCCGCACAACCACGGACATCCAGTTTTGGAGGGGGTTTCCCCGCAGCCTGGAATACTGGGTCCTATTTCTATATCCCAGGGTTCCCTCGGGGTTCAATGCACATGAGACAAAGTCTCTACAAATAAACGGTATAAACAAGCAAAGGAACAACGCTTTTGATATTAGTTCGAAGTTGAGGAGGACTATTAGAGTACCCCCGGCGTCCGTGTCTACGTCCGCGTCCGCATATAGGTATATATCTTGGTAACTATGAAGGGTAGGATCATCAAACATATACATATAAAGATACATCTTGGGCTATTTCACAGCCTCCAAGAAAATTAGGTCTCTTTGACCTATATTTTCCGCTTGAACGACTTACATTCAAGTTTACGTCCGAGTTCAGATCTCAGTCACTATACATGGTAGGATCATGTAACCTTGCATATGCATGCCTCTCTGATGGAAGGTCAGCATCCAGGCAAAATTAGGTCACTTTGACCTATATTTTCCGCTTGAACGACTTACATTCAAGTTAACGTCCGAGTTCATATCTCAGTCACTATACATGGTAGAATCATGTAACCTTGCATATGCATGCATCTCTGATGGTAGGTCAGCATCCAGACAAAATCAGTTCACTTTGACCCGAATTTTCCTCTTGAACGACTTTCATTCAAGTTTATGTCCGAGTTCAGATCTCAGTCACTATACATGGTAGAATCATGTAACCTTGAATATGCATGCATCTCTGATGGTTGGTCAGCATCCAGGCAAATTAAGGTCACTTTGACCTATATTTTTCGCTTGAATAACTTACATTCAAGTTGATGTCCGAGTTCAGATCTCCTCGACTATGCATTTTAGGATCATAAAATTTTGCATATGCATGCATTTCTGATAGTAGGTCAGCATCCTTGCAAAATTAGGTCATTTTAAATTTTTTTTTTTGCTCGACTGACTTTCATTCAAGTTTAGGTCCGCATTCCGATCTCAGGTCACTATACATGTTAGGATCATGTAACCCTGCATATGCATGCATCTCTAACGGAAGGTTAGCATCCAGGCAAAATTAGGTCACTTTGACCTATATTTTCCACTTGAACGACTTACATTCAAGTTCAGATCTCAGTCATTATACATGGTTAGATCATTTTACCTTGCATATGCATGCATCTCTGATGGTAAGTCCAGCATCCAGGCAATATTAGGTCACTTTGACCTAAATTTTCCGCCTGAACGACTTACATTCAAGTTTATGTCCGAGTTCAGATCTCAATCACTATACATGGTAGGATCATGTAAGCTTGCATAGGCACGCATCTCTGATGGTAGGTCAGCATTCAGTCAAAATTAGGTCACTTTGACCTATATTTTTCGCTTGAACGGCTAATATTCTAGTTTACGTCCGAGTTCAGATCTCAGTCACTATACATGGTGGGATCATGTAACCTTGCATTTGCATGCATCTCTGATGGTAGGTCAGTATCCAGGCAAAATTAGGTCACTTTGACCTATATTTTCCGCTTGAACGACTTACATTCAAGTTTACATCCGAGTTCAGACCTCAGTCACTATACATATTAAGATTATGTAACGTTGCATATGCACGCATCTCTGGTGGTAGGTCAGCATTCAATCAAAATTAGGTCACTTTATTTTTCGCTTGAACGACTAACATTCAAATTTACGTCTGAGTTCAGATCTCAGTCACTATACATGGTAGGATCATGTAACCCTTGCATATGCATGCATCTCTGATGGTAGATCAGTATCCAGGCAAAATAAGTTCACTTTGACCTATATCTTCCGCTTGAATAATTTATATTCAAGTTTATGTCCGAGTTCAGATCTCCTCCACTATGCATTTTAGGATCATGAAATCTTGCATATGCATGCATCTCTGATAGTAGGTCAGCATCCTGGCAAAATTAGGTCATTTTGACCTATTTTTTCTGCTTGACTGACTTTCATTCATGTTTAGGTCCGCATTCCGATCTCAGTCACTATACATGTTCGGATCATGTAACCTTGCATATGCATGCATCTCTGACGGAAGGTCAGCATCCAGGCAAAATTATGTAACTTTGACCTATTGTTTCTGCTTGATTGACTTACATCCGAATTTACGGAAGAGTTCAGATCTCGGTCACTGTACATATTAGGATCATGCAAGCTTGCATATGCATGCATTTCTGACAATTTGCCATAACGAGGCGAACTAGTAATCGTTGATTACCTATGTTTGTTCTTCATTTTGAAGTCACCATGAAGCCTTCAGCAATGAGCTTTGCTCATACCATATGGTAAGTTCAAGTCGGCCCTGGCACTCTTTTGAGTGAAATTCTTGCTAATTGTCGAACAAACATAAATTTAACTGGCAAAGGGCTAAGTATTTGATCTCTACTGACAATTCAAATATGACGTATTTTAAACACTTCGAGACAACTAGAGATGTAAAAACTGATTAACACATAAATATGATCTTTTTTTTCAATTTAACTGCCACTACAAAGAACACGATTTTGCAACTGTGACCGCATGAAAAAAGGCGATTAAGCCCAGTGACATCAGGTTCAAAGAGTACAAATTTCTTATTCCATTGTTATGTTGAAAGATTACGTTTTGTTTGTGGCGTAATGGTTGATTCAATTATCCGAAAAACTGAAAATGGCGACACTTAAAGGGAATCAAAGTTCTCATAAATAAAAAAATGTACCGTTTTCGTCCTTAAAATCGAACTAATTTATGATGACTTCAGTTTATCATTGTTTACCATCTTGTGGACCGCTACGGGATATCTGTTTCCCAGATAACAACAGATCTTTCCCTCTAACGCTTGATTGTTGTTTCCTCTACCGGATTTGACTTTACTACCGGATTTGACATGTTCAAGACGGCGGGTGTCTTATAAGAAGCAGGAGATGCTAACTCTACCGGTGCACCTGATCTCACCCATGGTTTTT
>MJUU01070928.1:15298-29479 GCA_002080025.1 Modiolus philippinarum
AAAAAAGTACAATTGAAATGGAAGAGTTCAAAGGTGTTCAAGAAAACAATGATGTGACTTCTTCTATAGCTTCAAGTTTATCTATTAAATCAATGGCACTGTCAATGTCCTCTGCTGCTTTACTTGAAATTTTCTTTTGAGCAGCTAATGTAGGAAAATATGATGTTATCTTGGAAGGTTCCAAATATTCCTGAGGAATGAACTTGCATCGTCTTGCATAAACCTCATGTTTCTGCATATTGCACTTGCATTCATTTTGTTCCAGTTCTTTCACCTTCCTCGAATATTTCCCTCAACTATTGTTTCACCTTTTTGCAAAAACGCACATGTTTTCTGTCCTTTTTCTACGACTTTTGCTGAGGATTCCTCTGAAGAAGGATAATCATAGGAAGTTGTAACGTAGCAACTCCCTCTGTGAAATTCATGCAGGTGTTATACCATCGTAGTTTTACGTCATCAAATGTTGACATTTTGCATAGTTGGTATTTGTGTGTACCAACTAAGCAATGACCATNAGAACATCCTATCGGATAAGAGAGTGTACCATCATCTGACACCCTTCTATATTTGTATTCTCTTTAAAATCAGCTTGAATTTTTAGTGATCTGGAAAGAAAAAATATAATTTCCTTAGACATTTTGAAAGGAAATTTAGCATTTGCAAGAAACGTGGCTGCCATTTGAAATTTGGAAGAGAAGATAATTCGTCATTTTGAATATTTTTTAATGAAAAAATGGGTCGTACCTTGTCAGAGCATCTCCTCTTTAGTTGCTCATTAAAACCCGAAGATGTGCCTGAAGTAAAATGCCTACTGTTTAAAATCTTTAAGGGGAGATAATTCATCAACTTTATGTAATGCCTCACAACAAAAACAGTTTAGTGCATATTGTTTCCCCCTGTCTTTCTCGCTGTCTGCAGATGATACATTATATGACTGGGCTGTTTCTCCTTCAATTTTTATGGTAAGAAGTCTTCACTTGGCAGATCATTTATACATACAGTCATACATGTACTTTCGGTATTGATTTTAATTTTGGTACAATTCTCTAAAAATATATACTTTGTGGAACTTAGTCTTTTTTTTTTTTGTTTTAGACATAATAAAAAAACATGTATTTTTTGTGAAGGCGTTTTATGTGTCTCACAGAAAACAAATATATCATTACCAAGAAACCAAACAAAGGAAATTCGATAAATACATAAATTCTGTTGAAGTAAAATATCCAGGTGAATCCTGCAATTTGATATGTTATTTAGGCTTCACAGGGATACCGGTTCATATTCCCTGTCTGTGTCCTATATCCCTTTGCCTGATGACTCAGGGGATATAAACACAGACAGGGAATATGAGCTCGTATCCCCTGTGAAGATTCCCCTAATAGCATATAATATATACATATAATTTTTTATACCTTCACTATAAAAAATTAAATTCTAGTGGTGGTAACCTAGATTTAGATTTGCGTTCCTGTCCCTTGTACATTTTTTCCTTGAAAAGCCCTACATAATTCTTTATTTTCTCAGGTAATAACACATTAGGGATCATGAACAATACAAATCCTTTTAATGTAAAATAAATAATTTCTCAATATGATAACTGATCTACACGACTTGTTTCCGATAATCACAAACCTTTCAGTCCTTTTGCTTGACAAAGCTGGAACTGATATCCCAGTTCCTATTTCAAAACAGTCAGTTTTCCATCATCTGTGAACTTTACATTTGAAATCTTTGATATTCCTTTCATCAAGTCTGTCACTTTTGATGTTAAATTTGAAGTACTGGTGATCGCTACAGGGCTGCTTAGCATCCAGTCAGTCCTCGACAACTATCAATGGGCGTCTTCATATCAACGCCGCACAAAACAGTCTTCCCCTCATCAACACTATTCCGAATTTTGGAGCGCATGTGTGCAGTTTTTACATCGCAGTATAATTTGCCACTCTGAATCTCGCTAAAATCATATCTATTTACTGTAATTCCTGAAATAAAGAAGGTTCTAATTACTCTATAGTTATTTTATGCTTATATCATTTTATGCAATAGATAGATAACAAGCCTCAACCATTATAGAATTTCACCTTCAAAATAGTATTTTTTTCTTTTCTGATTAGCTCCAAATCCATATAAGCTACAAATGGTGTCAGATGATTTGCTTTGTCATTAGCCTGAATTCAACTTTTTAGAAATGCCCAATGAACTGTTGCTGCAAAGTATAATTGTTGTAATCACACTGTCGGGCTCTTGACAGTTATTTATTGGAAATTATTGTCTTTCCCTGCCCCTATGTCAGCATGCAGAGTACTGCCACAAAAGCCATATCCGGTTGATCCAAACATATCAAGAGTTTGACTTGGAGTAAATATGGAAGTTCATCCAATGTTTGACAAGAAATATCCTTTTAATAATTTTCACAATAAATAAATCTTAATTAAATAAAGAATGTACATGTATCGTTTTTTTTTTTTTTATTTATTTTTTTTAATTCTGTAAACAAATTATGGTCATCAATATAGAAATTTACAAACAAGGTATTTGAAAAGTTATGGAAGCTAAATTGCTAAAAGTTCAAATCTCTTCGGGATAAATCAACGACAGAGTTTCTATGATTTTTCTAATGTTTTGGTTATATATTTGTGTAATTATGATTCTCCTTTGAATACCTAATCAGAAACAGCAAATTCAGTAGATGTTTATTTTATCTGTTTAGTTTTGTGTGAAAACTGTAAAAAAAGTTATTGCCTTTGAAATGTTGGGAGCATCGTTTGATATATCCATGTCAAACTCTGATATATCTGGTAATCTTGATATGGCTTTTGCGGAAAGGCAGCCTGTTATAACTATGGGAAAGGATGATAAGATAAGTTTCAAATGCAAAACAGGTTAAACATACCTTTCAGGAGCACATGATTAATGTGTTGGAATTGCCTTTATATTTAAGTTTTGTTTTGGCCTTTCCCTTTGCGGTGGTCTTTTTGGTTTATCATTGTGTCTTTTTAGTGACTTTCACTGTGTTCACTGTTCATAGTGTTTTTATCTGCTTTTCAGAATAAACATTTTGAAGTCACAACGAAGCCATCAAAAGTGAGCTTTTCTCATACCTAATAGCTTGTTTTTCCACCTTCATACAGTTTGTTTGGTTTCTTCTACTTTATACACCAAACTGTTGAAGAGTAGTAGTTTACATGCTATTTCCAAACACGGTAGGCTAATGTAACTACAGCTTTAAAAACCAACCTGTTGCCTCATTAATTGATGGAATTGTAAACCATAGAGCACCACATTGGTAACAGCCTGCATTATCACCGCGTAATAAAGCAGATTCAATATCTGGTAGCTGTTCCTTGATTGTCTTCAATGCGTTCTCCAACAATACTGCCACAGCTTGAGAGTCTTGATTAGTCTCTTCCAAACAATGAGTATGTGTTCTTTTTCTGAAAAGAAATAGTAGTATATGGATATCCTATCTCTATCATGTAACTATTGATATCATTAAAATAAACATTTTATGGTTTTAAAATTTTTAATCAAAATTGATTTTTCATCTTGGCTGGAAGGACATATTTGAACCAGAAATAACAAGATGAAATATGTGCATATCTTACTAAGAATAACCTAACTCGGTATACACAATAAGGTGTATCAAATGAAAGATTGTCGTCATTTGAATTTAGAGTATGCAATATAGTACTAATATATCCGCTAGCCAACTAAGATAGTAACAAATCCAGATTCTTACATTTTATTGGTTATTTGTTCTCTCTCAGGTTTTAGTTGATGGCTTCCAAATGTTTTGATTTCAAATGCACTGAAGACAAGCAAGTTTCAGAGCATCCATATGTAGAAATTTGCAGTTACTAACTTAACCTCATCAATGACACGAATTCAAAGTTTTCCCTATCAACCACTGGTGGACACAGAAAACAGTCCATATAAAATTCTCTTGATGGGCTTAAAATTTATTATAAATATCAATGGAATTTTGCCTGATGAGAATACTTTGTTTATCAACTCGAGTGTGGTATTTAAAGTAATTTTGCATACCCTTTTAGTTTAGCTAGTATATGCTCATAATTTACAGTAAAGTTAAGATTCATAATAACGAGTTGCTCAAAATCACGCTTTTGGGAGGAAATCATAACTGAACCAGAAACAAGTTTAAATTGTAAAATGATTTATAAATAATTCTTTTCTTTAACCGTTGGTTATCACTCTTGTATATACACACTGTCACGTGCCAATTAATGCCTTTCTGGCCAAACCGATCACTTTGCTTTTCCCGAAAAGACAAAGGGAGAAATGTCATTGCGCAATCCATAACAAGAAGGCATTGCTTATTTGTTAGTTAATCAAGTAAGGCAGTACTGCTCAAATCTTGGTTAACAGTGCGCAATACATGACATTGCCAATCTGAAATCTTCTGATCCGCATTTTCAACATCACAAACCAAGTCACCTGAAGTGTCATCTGGTACATCATCTGTCAATGAAATTGCATAAATAAATTTTTTCTAAAGATAATAAAATGAATAAATATTAAATTGGACTTGTATTGCATTTTTTGAATAAAAAAATGTTGTCGAAATTTCAGTAAAAAATTTCAAGAGGTTTGGGAAATGAAAAATATATTGAAATTTCCATTTTAAAGCTTGTTTCATGGTTGCTAAGAAATATATTAAAAACATTTCCTTTTTTTTTCACTGACACAGAATCCAGCTCTTTTTCACTTCTTTTGAATTCCATTAAAAAAAACTTACGACAACAAAAGATAAACAAGATGTGTTTGTGAAAGATCACATTTGCCCAAAGATTCTATTGTAAATTATATGAAAATACCCAATTTTACCCCCTTTTGACCTCTCTGAGACCTTAACCTTTGACATATTTTTTGTCATTTTATGTTTCTCTTGACAAGATCTATACACTTGCCAAGTATTTGAAAAGTATATTTTACATGGTTCAAAAGTTGTTTATTACCATAAAAACACACAAATCAAACCCTTTATTCTAAAACAGAAGAAACAACCTTTAAAAATATGTCATAGATGAGGTTAAGTTAGTGGGCCTCTTGTTTATTGAAATGGTTTCTTTGTTTAAACATGCTGTAAGAAAACTACAGGACATTAATGCAGCCTAATCTGACTAAATTAAAAAAATTAATATTTTTCTGTTTGTCCCCCTTTGGCCTCTTCTTTTTCAAACGGTAAATGCTTCCACAATATGCTTATTTGTAAGTTAATCAAGTAGGCAGTACGACTCAAATCATGGTTAACAGTCACAATATGACATTGCAAATCCAATCACTTGAAATGTCATCTGGTACATCATCTGTCAATGAAATTGCATAAATAAATTTTTCTAAAGATAATAAAATGAATAAATATTAAAATGGACTTCCATTGCATTTTTTGAATAATAAATGTATACAAAATGTCAGAAATAAATTTCAAGAGGCTTATGAAATGAAAAATATAATTAAATTCCCTGTTGTAAGCTTATTTCATGGTTGCTAAAAAAATGTTAAAAGCATTTCTCTTTTTTTTTTCACTGACACAAAATGCAGCTCTTTTTCTCTTACTTTAGATTCCAATAAAAAGGAAACTTACGATAACAAAAGATAAACAAGATGTGTTTGTGAAAGATCACATTTGTCCAAGATTATATGGTAAACTATATAAAAATACTCAATTTTACCCTTTTTCAGCACTCTGAGACCTTGACCTTTCACATATTTTGTTTTGCATATTTATGTTCCTCTTGACAAGACCTATACACTTACCAAGTATTTAAAGAGTCTATTTACATGGTTCAAAAGTTGTTTCTTACCATAGAAACACACAAATCAAACCCTTTATTTTGAAGCAGATGAAACCCCCTTGAAGAGCATTATGTCGTAGATGAGGTTAAGTTAGTGGGCCTCTTGTTTATTGAAATGGTTTCTGTTGTTAAATCTATCTATGTAAACATGCTATAAGAAAACTACAGGACAATTATGCAGCAAAAACTGACCAAAAAATTTCATATTTTTCTGTTTGTCCCCTTTTGGCCTCTTGTTTTTCAAGCGGTAAATGCTTCCACAATATGTCGACAAACTACAGTTGTGCAACTTTATTAGTAATAACATAGAACAATCCCCGTCTCAATAGAATAAATAATAAGGTTTCTACAGTCAAATATCTGAAAACAGCAAATTTCACTTATTTTATCCAATGTGACCTTAACCTTTGAACTGACCTTTTTTTCATATTCATGTTCCTCTTGACTAGACCTAGTATACAAGTCTATCTTACATAGTTTAAAAGTAGCATCCAGGGTTAAAGTTTCAGACGCAAAAACAGACAAACCGACAGACAGGACAAAGAGAAAATGCCCACCTTCAATTATCGATATGGGGCATAAAAAAAGACAAAATTGTAAATTGTGATATTTGAGCTGTGTTTATATATGTGTTTTACTTTATTTGGCACATTTGAAGAAAATGCCAAAATAAACACTTTGGGCTATGGCAGAATTTCTTTTTATCTATGATTTTCGGCAGTGCAAGTCTCCATATTACCCACAAGCAATCAAATTTTTATTAAAATGCATCCCCCACAATTATTTCTTGAACAGCCACACCGATATAGATAAATTACACAAAAAGAAAATCTTCTGAAAAAATACAGTGTGTTAGAAAGTTGATGAATAAAATGTATTGCGGTAGATGCATGCAGATGGGTAAATTGTGGGTGCGAGTGCCGTAGTTTTTATAATTCTTTCAAGTTTTGCTTTTCTCCTCAGTATTGATTTGATATTTACTATTTGCTCTGCTTTCAGTTTTAAGTTTACTTCTAACATGCATAGTGTGTTAGTGTGAGAATTTATATCAGGTCTCGCTTGTCATGTAAACTAACTGCATCACTACTCATTGCTGTTGTGACTCACAGTGTTATTGACTCATACGACAGTCTTGGCCTAATACAAATTCTAATACCAACAAACTATGTATATAATCAGTATGTCTTCGTTATAAACTCCTTGTGCATTTGCCTGCGAAACATTTTGTTTACCTTTGCTACTCATTTAAATAAGATATTTTTATGTAATCAACTGAAACAAATATGCTTTCCGTATTAGAGTGTTTATATCCAAAATTCCAATATATAGTTCAGTTTACTTTTCTTTAGAAAAAAGCCAAACTTAAAAAATAACTAAAATTTAACACTGTCACTTTTTCCAAAGACACCAAATTACCATTGTTGCAAGACATTTCGATTCTGGTAAAATGTATACGAAAATCTGACAATTTACATGTATTCACCTTTTAAATTTTCCATCAGATTCTTAATCTTTTCAATGGTTTTTTGAAACAGGTCACATCTATCACATGTTATGTCATGGGTATTATCATCACATAATTCACGAAATTTTTCATCAAAAGGATCACTCAATGCATCCTGAATGCAATGTGTACAGCATTTGTCTTTTCTTTGTATGTGAGCTCTGAAAGTACAAGTATTAGAAATACGTTTAATTATGTTTTCATTATGCTCACAAATAAGCTACCCCTCCTCACCCCACATCCATTCATAAAATTTCATTGTTTCAGCAGTAGTTGTGCCAATTGTTTTAAAAAGGCAACACAAAGAGCAGCATATCCCCTCGCCTCATCTCTAGTGAGTTCATATCCCCCCTCCCCAATTTTGCAGAAGGGAAATCCACAAGGAATGGCAAGCTTTTCTTTTCTTTGGTTTGATCGCTGTATTTTTTGTATTTTTTACTGAAGAAATAGCTTCCTATATCTTACAGAGATATTTTTCACTTGTGAGGGACATTTTCTATTACCCCACTCAGGAAAAGACGACATTTCTCACACTCATGGAAGAAATCCCTTATCTTTAATAAGGTCTCGTATATGAAACTATTATTCTGAAATTTCAGTCTTCCAGTAATCAGTGTTTAAAAAAAATAATAATTCTATATGTAATTGTAATAATCATTTTCATTGGTCAACGTCGTGAATAGCAAACGACATTTTCGTTTGCCCATTAATCCGCTTCGTAACAGTATAGTACAGCAAAGAAAGACATCATTAACGTAGATCACGCAGTTTTTAAAGTGCAAAATTGGAAGTATAATGATTTTTAGGAAATTATGTATATATAAACTCTGCCACCTCATTCACAAACTCCTCAGTTTGCAAGTGAGCTGCCGGAGTTTATATATAGATAATTTCCAAAAAATGAGTGCTCAATTCTTATATAATAAATAATTTTTACTATGGTGGCAAAGGCTGGTATTAAAAGCTTATTCAAGTAAAACCAAAATATGCTATTTGTATTTACAATTCCTTACAAAAGTTACAAAAGTCCCATTACCTTGTCTTATGAATGTCTTCCTGAGACAGTTCTCACCTAATATGTGTCTGCAGATAACATCGAAGTGCTGGAAGACTCATTTTTAACTCATTGATCGAGCTGATCTTTTCTGGCTGCAAGATGAATGGCTGTATGTTTTCTAGCACAGGAAACAAGGACTCAAAGGCTGTCCCAACATTAGCTGCTATGTTATCTAAACCTTTCCAATTGGTTTATTTTGAAGCTTGACATGCATAAAAAATCTAAGGAGAGAGCCATCGATAGGAACTAAAAATATGTTTCCTGACAATATGACTGGAAAACATTCACAAGTGTGGAATGACAAGCTGTCCTGACCATCTGTGGTATTGTGACAACTTAATCACTGGAAAGATGCATCTGTTTTGTACCATAATACGATGCCTAAAAAATATAATAGAAAAAAAACTAAAGACCATTTTATTACCAAAAGAGATAGCATGTAAGCTTAAGTTTAATGACAACAACCATGAAGACATCAAACAATATTTCTGCTAATATATATTTTTGAATACTTATAGCAAGACATAATGTGAGAAATCTTAAAAAAAATACTTTAGAAATTATCAGTTTTATAGTCTTTAGTTTGACTTGTACTGGGATTGAACTTGCACTATGAAGGGAAGCATGGTAACAACAAGACCACCCAGTAGGTTAAGATATTGTATTTATCCAACAAAATGAATCAACTACCTCATACACATAGCACAAAGGACATTTTGTTCTCGATACGGACTTTATTACTGCCAGTATCAAGTTAACCCTTCACGGCGAGCTTGATGCGTTACACTGATAAAGTCTGCATCAAAAACCAAATTTCCTACATTTATTTTTTTTTTTTGTAGTTCACAAAATGATAAATGGAACTCTATGATAACACTGGAAACGTTATTTTAGTGCAGTTGATTATTTATTTAATTATTATTCATTGCATGGATTTACATGCATAGTTCCTTCAACGCATTACTCGTTTGAACACCATAAGTAGTACATAACATGACGTCAGCATAGCAAATCGCATTTGAAGCCTTCACTTGTGAAAATTCCCAGTTCGTTGATATTGAGAATATCAGTATCTGTAGATCAAAGGAAATTTATATAAATTACCAATAAGTTTTGGATTTTTATCCAAAATTATAAATAACATGTATCACTTTGCATGTGTTTTAAAAATTTGTGAAAATTTATTAATCTTATTTCTATAGTTTTATTCCAATATTGTAAGTACATAAGAATTAAAATGTTTAAAATTTGTTTCATGACATAATATTAGGGATTCCTAAAAAAAGCAAGTTATTTCTAGGAGTTGTAATGTTGACGTAATTGTAGTTTATGTGAAAGAGTATTTCTTTAAATTCATGATACCTAATCCAAGACTTTCACTCACAAAACTTACATAAAGTCCTTTGGATTTCATTCAGTTTGCGAGTAAATCAGCCGAGTTTTCACATCATTAATTTCCTTCAAAATAACCGTAATTATACAATCCATATATTACTTTTAAACTAACCATTTTTCTGACTAGTGTTCATTATCCCTACCAGATGTATAGTAGTGCAAAATTTACAAGCCTGGTGAAAAGCAGGATTAAAAAGATATCTAATGCATACTCCAATTTGTCTTTGTTTACACTAAAAACTAGTGGTACACCTGAAAAAATTGAAATGTGTAGTAGAACCAGAGGCTCACTTATGAAAATCATGGACATTAGATATTTGGACAAAGAATTCAGCATCAAATTAAAAAAAGTTTAAGTCAAATGGAACTATAACAGTTGAAATGCTGGCCTATTTCCAAAGACACATTACAACAATACTTGACATGATCATAGAATAAATTGTATCTGAGAAATTAACTTGGGACTCTTCTTTAGTATAGTCATTGACTATCATTGACAAAAAATCGGTTTGGGCATTTTTGTCAGTGGAATCCTTGTAAAGTTGCATGACCAAATCACCAGTTTTTCAGGGGTTTGACTTCTGCTGCTGCAAGAAAAAAAAATAATTAATTTATTCTTTAGAAAGAAATAAAAATTATACATCAAATAGATCGTTATAATGAAACACCAACTTAGATCATAAATTAAACACTAGCAGATATGTTTTGATCTTGTTTGGCCATTTTGATCTTATCACGATCTTAACAAGCTTAACACAGTTTTGTTAAGACTGTGTAAGATATTCAATCGTTTTTCAAGATAATTGCTTTCAAAGACGATCAAGACCTGTTCAGTTTATCAAGATCAAACATGATAAATGCGTTCAAGGACGATCAAGATATGTTAAGTTTGTCCAGATCAAACAAGATCAAATCAGGATCTTGTTTGATCTTAAACAAACTTAATTCGTCTTGATTGTTCCTGAATGCAAATAACAAGTTAATCTTATTTAGTCTTGAATTATCTTAACACGTCTTGATCGTGCTTGAAATCAATTATCTTGAAAACCAACTTAAAATCTAAAACTGTCTTAACTAAATTGTGTTGAGCCTGCTAGTGAAAGCCAGTTGTTTTTGTCCAAATTACTAGTAATGGTGAAAGTATTTTTATTTGTTTGGAGGCAATTTTCAAAGATTTTGTGGTCCTAAAACCAATAAAAGTTGTTACCCAAATAGCAGCTATTTCTACCGATCTGGTGTAAGATCACAATTTGTGGTTATAAATGTAAAAAAAATAACCAAACATCGTTGAAAATACAAGATTTATAATTCTAAGGCAAACCTGGTCAGAGAAATACTAAAATCTTGACCTTGAGGGTCTGAGATTTGTAGATCTTGAACTTTCACAGATTTTAATTTCTTATAATCTTATGAACCACAAATTCAAAAAATATGAACCAATGAAATTTCCTAGGAACCATGAATACAAGTTGTTTTATAGTATAAGTCTTTCATACAAGTATTAAATTAGTATGAAAAGTTGAAAACAGTTTTTTTTACTCTTCTTAGTCTTATTTTGATCTAGTGGCTAACTTTGAAGACTGACCTTATGTAATTGTATAATCATTTGTTATTTATAATCATTTACATGTGTATTACTACTGGGACACTGCTTGTGGTCCTTAACCAATGGAATTTATCAACCCAGTAGTCAGTACTTCTATGCTGACCTGTAAACTGATTGTCTTTTGAAACTTGCAATGTATTTTTTTTTAAATTGCTTAATACAAAGAGTATCTAAATTGTGCATATTTCTGTCCTCTGCTTATTTTGGGTTTCATTTTATTATTTTTGGCTAATTTGTTCTCGATCATATTTAAAACAAAAGTATTTGTTTATTGTCTTCCAAATGTTTAGTGTGATCTGCACTGGATAAACACAAGTTGTTCAAGTAGCCATATACAGAAACTAAATTTACAGTAACTTTGTAATCCATGCTATCTTTTAGTTATTTTAATGTTCTTGGTTTTAGCACGTTTACATCCTTTTCTAATCTGGTTTTATACGACTGATCTTAACATCACAGATTTTTTGTGGAGCATCTAATGTGTTATTACTATGAATATCATTTTCCAAGTTTCATGATGAAATCTGTGATGATGGAATGGAAGCCTAAAATCAAAACTTTCAAAAATAATTCAAAAATTAATGTTGCCCTTCAGCTACTACTTTTATGCTATTAGTAATTTGTTTTGCGAGTATGGAATTTTCTTCTTGTATTGCATCGAGTGCTACAGCCCAAAACACAATACGAGCTGATAATTTTTTTAGCAAAACAAATTACTTATATAGTTTTTATTGCTTATTTTGTTATTCAAATATAAAAGATGTATGTTTCTTTTATCACTGAATTTTAATTTTTTTATTTTTATTTTTTTTTTGTGGCTAAATACTATTTTTGGACAAATATGGCACTTCCTTCTAGGATTATTTTTGTAACGTTACGTAACAAGACACATATTAGTACGCTGTTCCAAGCGTTCCGTAGAGATTGACGATAGCATGTTCAAATCAGCACAGCGCAGTGATAATTGAATTATTGCCACTCGGGAACAATCGAAAACTTCGATTCAGATGCCAACGTGGAAAGTTGAATAGAAATGGTTACCACACAGCATATTCATGGTCATTTGTTTTTAGAGTGCAGAAAAAATATATACTTACTGTAAATATTTCTGATTCAGGCTGTGAACTACATGTTGTATCAATATTTTTTGTTTCTTGATAACAATCCAGAATCCGTGATTAAAAAAATTCTGAACATCATAATAATTCTCACAATAAGAATAAATTGAAATTCAAGATATTTTTTTGTATGAACTATTAGTATAGAAGAATGAAGGGTTAACTGCTACTATGAAGCTGGTGTTGCAGTCTTCAGACATGCCATTTTGTTATCCTTTCGTAAACTGTCTATTGCGGTTATTGAAAGTTTAACATACATGAATGCAACATTTAACTTAATAATGTATATACATCTAATGCAGCATTTATGTGAAAGATTATTAAATAAGTCAACACTGACTGTTAATTACACTATGAACATGCCTGGGACAAAAAAATCCCTTCTACTCTGGTTCCTTCTCCACCTTTAAATACTTCAAATGCAAATGGTATACGAAATTGTCTGATGGCAATAGAATCGCAATTGCAGTACATTATATCTGGAGTCAATCTTGATTTGACGGTCAAAAATATCCAGTTACAGGCTCTGCTATGTGTCACCTGTAAACTACATTCGACTGTCAAATATATTGTTGATGACGGCAAGCATTGAAATAATGCACATGCTTATTATCAACCTGCAAACTTGCTGATGATCGACTTTTCAATTGTCAATATATCAAAGGTTAAACTTTTCCAAGGCCAATTTCCTTTCAGATGAATTTGCTTTTATGAAAGACGATACAGATACAATGTGTTCTATTTGACTAAGGGAAACAAGTCAATAAATAACAAGTCATATAAATATAGTTTTTTGTACTTACACAAAAATTGCTGTTACTCGCCCACCTCATTTTCATTCAGCTGGTTTGCAGTTAATCCTGGGCTTTTTTCAAGTGTTGTCCCTTTTGAAATTAAGTCTTTCTACAATTATCAAAAATATGAAACTAGTGTACATATACCTTTTTATAGAATCCATTTAGTTAATGATCTGCGTCACTACAACATGAGAAAAAAACAGAAACATGTTGTGAATATTTGTTATGTTCATAAGTACAAAATTTAATAAGCAAATAGTTGTATTTAAGCATAATAACCCGTTTTTTCAACCAATGTAATAATTCTCTGTGACATTTCAGGATATATTGTGCAGAAACTGAACAAATGTGTGTTCTATTTTTAGAATTGGTGACCTTGACCTTTGTTGCATAAACCAAAAAATTATTAGAGTGTTCCTCCTCTTATCACTGATCATGTCTGTAAGAAGTTTCATTTAAATTTCACCTGTGTTGTTGAGATATTGTTTGAAAACATAAACTAGAACTGTCTCAGAAAGGCAACCAATTATGCCCCTGTGATTTAACCCTGAATCAATAGGGCAAGTGCAAATTTAAGCTTGTGTTGACACAATACAGGTGTTAACAAAGTACAAGTATGGACACAATGGTATACACAAATGTACCTCGCCTTATTCCAAAATATATAAAAAGGACGTGCTCAGGCCAAAAATCAATTCTATAGGTGCCATCCAATGTTGCTGTAAAGGTCCATCAAATCTGAGGCACTCTGAATTTCCAGACTTTTTTTCCAGTTTCCATAGCAACGGCAGCTATTTTGAAGATTCTGCGACCGAAAAATCATTTCTATGAATGTTAGACATCCTTCTTGTAAAGTTTCATCACATTTGAAGCATTTGAAATTTTCCG